>QLSR01000027.1:762698-867379 GCA_031780015.1 Citrullus colocynthis | reverse complement strand
AAAAAAAAAAAAAAAAAAAAAAAAAAAAGATGTGATATGAATTTTTTATTTTTTTTTATTTTTAATAATTAGATTGATCTTTTGATTCCTGGAAAAAAGGAAAAAGACTTGATTTAATTTATTAGAGAGCTTATAAAAGCTGTTTTTCCTCTCCCTTTTTAGAGTCATATATTGTAAAGATAAATGACCCATTAGTCTATCAAGCATTAACTTTAAAGTTTGTGACAAAAATAATATGTTCAAGCATTTACAGACCAAAGCAAAATATGTTAGAACTTTCAGTAACCAAAATAGAATTTTTCTTTTCTTTTTTCAATTATTGTCTAGAAATTTTTGTACTAAAAATATTAATGAGCTAAGTATAAGTTTTGAGGTTAAATTATAACTTTCAATTTAGTATCTTATAAATCCATAAATTTTTGATTTTGTATCTAATAAGTTATTGAATTTTTTTTTTTCTTTTTGATACAAAATTATTAAACAAATACTTATGTGTCTAATAGGTTATTTGGTCTATTGATACTTTTTTTCTTGAAGCTCACTAATCTAGAACACAAGAATGAAGTTTAACAAACTATTAGATACAAAATTCAAATTTATGTCCGATATATTCATTAATTTAAAAATAAATGTTATGTGTAACATATTACATCTATTTGTTATCAGAAACTTCTAAAAACTATAAATTTAGGCCTTGTTTTTTATTTTTATTTTTTAAAATTAAGCTTATAAATACTATTTGTACTTTCAAATTTATTCCTTTGTTATCTACTTTTTACCAATGGTTTAAAAAACCAAACAAAAATTTGAAAACTAAAAAAATAACTTTTAAAAACTCGTTTTTATTTTTGGAATTTGGCAAAAAAATTCAATTATTGTAAATGCAAATCAATGTAATAAATGGAGAAGAAATAAACTTAATTTTGTAGTTAGTTACCCAACAGGGTATTGAATTATCAACATTTCAAAATTCACTAACTAAACACACCATTGAAAGTTCTATTATTCATAAAATTTAAAATTATTACAGCAAAAGTTGAAAATTGATCTACCTACCATGTTCGCAATATTCATTATTCATAAAATTTAAAATTATTACAGCAAAAGTTGAAAATTGATCTACCTACCATGTTCGCAATATTCATAAAATTTAAAATTTGAAGAAGTTATTAGATATAAAATTGAGATCTACCCACAATTTTGCGAACAAATAAATGCAAACCTCAAAATACAGTGATTAAACATTTAGAGTACTCCAGCAAAAATTAATGAAAAGTTCGTAAAAGAAAAAATTACGTTGAGCAGTCAGTGGAATTGTCGATGGGAGGAATTTGGATGGGAATTCCGCATTCTTCTGGAATCAAAGGGATGCGACTCGGATCATAAGGTCCGATCATTGACAAACTCTTCTTGATGCATTCGCACAGAGCGACCTTATCTTTCTTCGTTTTAGCATCGCCCACCAACTTTTTAACGCCGCTGCAGCACGACGGCGACGGATGTTCACCACCAAACGCGCTGTCGCTGCCTTTAATGAAGCCCAAGCATGGTGATAGCTCCTGCGCCACCGGTACACAACCTTCCACATCCTCATTCTGAGACAGACCGACCATCAGGGAGCAAATCAACACGGCGACGAAGGCTACGCCCCCCATCGTCGACCGGCGATTGAAGATTCCTGACATGTTTTCACTTGGTAATTTATACAAACACTTGCTGGGTGTTTATGTCTTGAGGTGGGGTTTACGATTTGAGTGCCTTTTATATCCGATTTCTTGTGCCATTTCCTGAAAATCTGCTGGCATGCAGGTCTTGTGATTCCTTCATGGTTTTATTGCCACACAAAGAAGTGGGGGGTTTTCTCTAATTGTAATGGTTGAGTGAAGTAAGTGAAGTGAGCTTGTTAGTTGTCAAATTGCTTGAATCTCTGTACACTGGCTTTGCATTGTTGTATTGTTTTTTACGTCGATGAGAAGAATTGGGAAGATCATGAGATTGAAGTTAAATGGGAAGGGGAGGGATTGGGAGAGTTTCGACAAACAGGGCAACTGCTGTTGACTCGAAGCCATTGATCAATACAATCAACATGGAAGCAATGCTTGCACTCAGGAATGCATCTGACAGTGTCTTTGGTTAAGTACTCTCCAAGGCATATGGGGCAGGTCGTGCCATTGGGGCCAGGCAGCCGCCGGCTTTCTCCAAGGATTACCTTTTGATATGATTCAATGGTGGATTCATCTAGACCACTCAAACGGGTCGGTGCCTCTAAATCAGACCCTGCTGGATTGACCTGCTGATGCTGAACTTGGTTTCCTCTGCCGTCCGCAAGGTCATAGCCCCACTTTGCGAAGCAGATGAAACAGCCAAGTCCAAAGACACACATCAAAGTCGGTAGAACAATCACCACACAGATGATCCGCAATACTCTGAGACCATTGTTTTCCTCTGAAATTTAAGGTGACATCATTTAATTGGGTATCATGAACTTTGATATTTTTGCAAAAATATATCATGAATGACATTTTTCCTGTGTGTATGTGGGGAGATGGTCTAACTCTCAAATGTTGTTTATCTTTCACAACTAGCACCCTTAGAACTCATTGAAATAGTTTTCAACGGTCCTTCCCAATTGAGATTAACCTTGAGACTCAAATAAAAATTTTACTTACATCAAAACTAACAATCAATAGTTTGGATGTGCATCGAAATGAAGTCAAATTTTTATATGAATCTCGGGGTCGATCTTAGATGAGATAGGCTGCTAAAAACTATTTCAACGAATTGCATAAAAGGGTGCTAGTTGTGAAAGATAAAAACTTTTGAAAGTAATTTCTAACAACTTCTAGTGTGGTAGGGGTGGGGAGGGGGAAGGGGGGCAGTGAACAAATGTCAAATGTCTTTGTCATTCCTTCACCATCTATAAAGTCAACCATTTTTAAAATTATTTTTCAGGTATTACTTTAATCCCAACTTCCCAGTAATATAAACATTATCTATGTCTTGGTCAACCAACAGCCAGTCTAAGATTCGTACCGCAGCCTGCAGTTTAGGGTAATAGCTAATACCGCCATTATTATTGGGACATTGGTTTGTTTATTATGATTTTAAGAAAATAATGGGTTTCTTTTTCTCTTTTCTTTTTTCAATATTTCATTTTGTCTTTGCTTTGAGCTTTTCCTCAAACAACTAGGATTATACAAGAGATGCTGAAGAAATGCATTCCACCTATCTTAAGAGATGAGTTTTTGAGCTTTTATATGAGATATAGTTTCAAGGTAAACATTAACTTAGCAAATAGTTATAAAGGGCAGAACTTTTACCTGATATGTACTTATTGAAACAGGCAATCCCCTGACCACTGTTGCTTTTATACCCACAAAGCTTGCCTTCTGTCTCACAGATACCGCAAGCAGGTCTATACCAAGTTAGCACGAGATCACCATTGAGGTTAGTTAAAAATTGATTGACCTCATCTGGGTTTGAAACTGGGACAGATAAATTAGTCATGATCTTGCAAGAGGTTGACATTGACTTGGCAAAACTCATCGAGGAAGTAGCCACAATCGAGTCAGTTGAATTGCTAAGACAACCAATGACAGGAAAACGCGACATTGCAAACTGAGGTGGGCAGCTTAGAAAGGTAAAACTCTGACTAGAAAGTGGTATAAATGGGGAATTTGAGAGATTGAGTTTGAAGCCTTGGAGAAGTCTTCTAGGAAGGCAAGCATCTGAATCATAGAGCTGTATTTGTTGAGTGACATAATCAATACCTCTTACCAAAAAATATTCAGAAGAAGATAGATTTATAGTTGCCACACCCGCCTTGTTGCAGGCTAAGTTGAAACCGGGATAGCCACATCTTGCAGGTTGCTGGTCTGGAATTCGGAAGGGGAATCTGATGTCGAAATCGTTGTTGATACAGTTAGAAATAGAGCAACTTTGAGCTGTGGATAAAGTGGGGAAGATGAAGAGGAAGAAGAAGAAGAGAAAGATGTGTGAGAAATCCATCAGCTTGGTTAATTGAAAGTTTTTGTAAGCTTTAAAACTTGAACATTTTATTCATCATTGGGTCTGAATAAATCATAATGTTATTATGACTTTGATCAAATTATTCTAAAGTCAGAAGTTTTGGTACTTGTAGATTGACCTTTAGTAGTGGACGTCACAAGTAACATGAGCTTATAATTTTAATACTGATGAGGGAAAGCTACAGAATTGAAGATGTCCATAACATTATTAAAAAGATGTTCAATTAATTAAGAATTTCAATTTGATATAACTTCCAAAGTTTCTCCTTTTATATTTTGTGCTTATTTAATTCACGGTAACTTCCAAAGTTTCTATACATAAGCTATTTGCGTCAAAATTAGAAATGTTTCCACTTGTACTGAGCAACCTCATCTGTGAATTGCGTTCTTCAAATTTTTCTTTTTAATAATTATTGTTGTTGTTTGTCTTTTTGGGACATAATCACAGGGAATTTGAATAATGAAAGCTTAAGAAAACTTGGTTTAAGTATATTCCATTTGTTCCAATTGAATTTCCCCCCTCAAATTTATCTTCATGACTTATTTTCTGTGTCTATTATTAGATTGTATCAAATCTTTACTATTTAGTCTAACCTGATATAACGCAAACAATTGAAATTGTTACAACCAAAATTAGAAGTGTAGAAATGTAATTAAAACATTTCAAAGTTTAGAGATTGAATGAGCATGTTCATCATGTAAAAAGTAGTATTGACTGTTGCCAGAACAAACAGTGCTACTGCTGCTTTGGCACGCAAAAGTAAAGGAGTTTCATTTTCATTATGACATGCTCACGATAGGATATTCTGTAGGGATAGGATACCTCCTCACAATTCTGTATTTCAAGCTTATAATCACAAAATACAGGGGAATGGAGTCTGATTCTGATTACAAGATAACAAACCGAACTAAGAGCAATAGAAGCTACAGCCAATTAAGAGGGCTGTTCTCGCCTCCCAATGAACTACAGTTTAAACACAAAATTCAAGATAACTAACCCTAACCCAAAAAGATGTTTAAATACCAACATTCCCCACCATGAAGACCGTACAACCAGGACCACCAAAGCTAGGCCCTTGTCTAGGACGTAATCCCCCTTTTACCCCCTCCTCGAATATCCCTTTTTAATGGAAGGTCTAACATATTTATACTTTCATAGTTTAGCTTCTAAATAATAGCTCTCTAAGAATGAAACACAGATGTGGAGTGGAGATCCGAAGCTATGAAATTATAAATGCTTTACCATGTCGGCAGAACGTCAACTTAAAAGTAAGAACAGACAAATTTCAGGATCAGTTTTCAGTATATGCAAGCTACTGCCCACCAAACCAAATGAATCAATGGCATCTATTTAGAACTTGATCCAACAAACATCACAAGAAGGCATAGGCAGCAAAATATTTTATGATTGGTATTCTCAACTTCTGAATTCTTTTACAAAACAAGAATGCAAATTTACAGATTGAATAACTGACTGCAGAATCTTTCTTAAACAAGAGGTTATTAATATCAGGGGAATGCACAATGATACCGACGCGGATTTGGCAGAAAATCTGTGATGAAGCTTCTGTTTATTGCTTGTCTTGGGGAGCTAAGGACGGCTCCAGTATAAGATCTCCTACTCCCTTTGGCGGCCCAATGCTGCAACGAGCTGTGTTGTGCATCTCAATTGCATCTTTAATTTTCTGAAACTGCGGGAAGGAGAAAGGTTAGAGTAAAAATTTAGAAAATGTTTGCCTATATTGATAATTTGATGAAAATACCAAGAAAATATATCACTTCCTGCCATAAGGTCAACAACTTAATATAGTTATTCAAAAAATGAGGATAAGGGAAGTTTTCTATCCATACTAGAGATCCTCATCAATCCTTCTATCACATGTGTCCACAAATTGAAAAGTTATTCAGATTTTAAAATATATTCTGCTCAATATAAGCTAACCAATGAAATAGAGCGAATTGACTCAAAAAGTTATTTATATCTCAAAACACATTCTACTCATTATAAGCTAACCAATAAAATCGAATGAATTGACACATTGGAGGTGGGGATGGGGAGGAGACTGCTAACCTTTGCGAGTGAGCATGAGAAGGATTCCAACTGCCCGTCAGCACCACGATAAAAGTGGAAATAAGGAAGGACCTTGACATTCAAACTTTTGCACATTGGCTTGTTTTCATCAAAATTGACTTTTAGGAATAAAATCTCAGGGTGTTCATCAGCTGTTCTGCAGAGCTGACAGTTCCATTTCAACATATATAACAACATCAGAACATAAAACGGGAAAGTAAAAATAATGATAGGGGCAAGCTCAATTTTTGCTGTAAGATGCATTTTCTTTATAATAGACAAAAAATATCAAATTCAATGAATATCAATCATTTGATAAGAGCAGAATTTGCAAGAAACAGCCGTGCAAAGAAGAAGTGTTCAGGAGCTTTCTCATTATAACTCCAGTGACAGATAATGACAGAAATGCTGCCGCAGCAGAAAACCACCAAGGGAAAGAATAAAAAGAGAACAATCTTCCTTAATCAAACTACTCAATTTTCCAAAATACTATACTTCTATCTTGGATATATTTTAAAGGATTGAGCAATCGTCTGAGGTTTCAAGTTTCAACCTCATTAACATAGATAGGTACAAAACCTTGAGTACTGCAAAGTGTATTCTAAAGCTTTTCATCTAGATAGCCAACAAAATGCAGCAGTCATTGTCACTGATGACACCAATTTATTTAATGCCTACTTCAATAAGCTGGTCCTATATTGAGTTTTAAATGCTGAAAGCATGTCCTGATTATCTAATGAAAAACACAAACAACAGGTCAACTATACAATCCGATAAATATAAAGCATTGATGAAAAATGTTACCCGGGGAAATAATGCCCTGCAAGAAGCACACCAGGTTCCATAAAATTCTACAATTACTAATCTATCACCAGCTTCACTTAATGCAGTTAAAAATTCCTGTGTGGAATGTATATCAATCATGTTTGGTGCATTCTTTTCCCACCATTTTGGCTGGTCTTTTTCAGCCACAGCAGCCTGTACCTGTTGCATTGGAGAACAATTAACATGAGCAACTGAGAAAACGGTTGACTAGAAATATTTTTAAACAAATAATCATGTATAAAAGGATAGTAGGGCCAAATCACACATCCTCCTGCCCTCAGAAAGCGAAGGTGAAATTATAAGAAGTTGTCCCGTTGACATTCCCAAAAAAAAAAAAAGGAAGCAATCACAAAAATCCAATTTAACTATGGTTCCCAGCCATAAAGTAAACGTCAAATCTGCCCCCAGGCTTTCTAACTCAATAGGAGAATCAACAATTCTCCAAATAACAAGCAATTTCTCCCCTCGTTAACTCATTCATAACCAAAAATTTTCCCAATAGCCATCGCCAGTTCTGAAGGAACTTCAAACAGAGTGGAAAAAAAATACATAGCTCCTTTTGGTTAAACCAACCATAAAATAGAAACATGGCTTCTTTTAGAGTTAACCAGCATCAGGCTACACTGAAACATAAAACAGCTTGGTAGAACGGACTACAACTGTCAACTGAGAATTGAATGCACATGGAAAAGAATTGTGATAAAGCAATGTCGCCAAATTCTTTTAACTGATAAAAGTACAAGCAGCAACTACCACAAAAACTTGAACGGTTGGATTAGTCATACAAGCAGCTGGCTCCATTGTCATGGCAATAAACTTCCTTTCTCGGAGAACTCATAAAAAGAATCCACCCTTTTTCTATGGGCCTTCTCCATTAGGTTCCATAGCATCTGCCCGTATAGTAATTCGACGCATGAAACTTCAAATTGAAAATCAAATTTAAACAACCCCAACAAACAAATACTTCCAGGCATCATCAGGCAAGCACGAAAGCGCACAACTTTTGGGGGTACGTGTACTAATATAACTAAATTCATATATAAAACTACTTACTAAACAATTGCACAAATTTATTCGATATCCAACAAAAATCTAAAGAATTAACAATGATACAATAGAAATCCGACCACAAGACAAGTTATGTACCTTGAAAGATACCAACCTCTTTCTGGGTCTGAAAGAAAGAGGCATTGCGCAGCTAGTGGTATAACATGGCAGAGGACTTGACCTCTTATCTGGGTTTTGAATGGGTGGAAGAGAAGGATGAAGAGAATTGTAAGACGAGGAAAAGGAGGGTGGTAAAGAACTGGAGGAGAAATAGAAAGAATGCGACGAGAATCTAAAAACATCGGCCATTTAGAGACGAAAGCAGCAAAATTCAAGTTGAAAAGACAAAAGGTCTCCCCCTAAAATCCCAATAGGACGATGAACTAGCTAAACAGCATGGGGAAAAGGGAAGTCGAGAGAGAAAAAGATCGAGAAGTTGAAGGAGGGTTGTTTGTAATTGTGGCTATGTTTCCTTCTGCAACTTGGGAGAGTAAAAATCAGTATTCTAGTACCTCCGGAGAGTGCGCGTGAAGAAGAGAAAGGATTTACGCTTTACAGGATTGAGATGGTCACTGCAACAATTGATTATCCGCCATTTTACCTAATTACGGTGCTCTATGATTTTGTTCTTCTTCGTCAAGTTGGTTGGTAATGGGATTTTTCTGCTTTCGAGTTTGACCTAACAAATACGGTGAGCAAATTGAGAAAACTAATTCCAATTTAATTGACGCCTACATTCCAAGAAAATATAAAATCTCAACTTGTACTATTCTTACAAATAAATTATAAAAATAAATTATTAATTTGCATCATCTTTCAAACTTAATTATAAAAATAAAATATTATGTGAAATATATAATTTTTTAATTAAACTTTTAAATTGCTTATAGATAGAATAACTTTAGACTATTCATTCAGATTACATTTAAAAATCGTCTACACATTTGGTTTTTAAACTTCTTCAAATGTTGGATTAATAAAATGAACTGGGGCCATTTTCAAAGGAATCTTAATTGAAAATCTAAATTGATTCTCCTGTGAATGGTTATACATTTTATTAATAAAATTATAAGTCTCATTCGATGTTTTTTCTTACAAAACATAATGAAGAATGTAAATAATTACATTTATGAAAGTTCAAGATTTAAATTGATACAATCCAAAAGTCATGGTTTAAATTGACATTTTTTCCATTCTTATTTTAAATTATGTTTCAATACTATCTTCGAGTAAAAGTTTATTAAAATTTTAATGAAAATTAGAGGATTGAACAATGTGACGAGTTTTGATCTTAATTTTCATTTTGGCAATAATAGTGTAGAGAAGCTTATAAAAACTAGTAATATTACAATTTTTTAAAGGAATAAGAGTGTATTTTCAATAGGATGCATAGTTGATGGATAACTTATAATTTAACTTTTAATTACCTTATCTAATTAATTAAAAAATTAAAATAAATAACTCAAAACCTCCATAACATTTCTTAATGAATTATTGATGCATTAATTGGAAAAAGCAAAAGTCATGGAGATTCTTCTATGGTTAGATATATTTTCCTATATAATAATTGAGGAAATCAGATGTTTGATCTTAAAATAAAGTTTTATGCCATAATCAAATATATATTAGCATATTTAGATTAGATTAAAGATTATTTGTTAGTAATTTTAAAATGGTTAAAATCACTTTCATTATATTTAAAAATTGCTCATAAAAACTTTAATCATTCAAAATCAAACTTATAAATACTCTTTACTCTCGCTCTTAATAGCAAAAGTCAAGAATTTAAAATTCAGCAATCAACACCATGTATAAAGATGTTCATTTTCCTACCGAGATGGAAAAAGAAAGAGAGAGTGGGACCACGATCTCTACATGGAATTTAATCATTAAGATGAAAATTGTTAGTGACGAATACTTACTTAATTAAAAATTTTGAATAATAGTAATTTAAGTTAATTGATTGTTTTAAAAAGATGGAGAAAAATACCTTTAGTTATTTAGGTTAATTGATTGTCTTTTTTTTTATAAAAAAGGAATTTGATTTGATTTTTTGGTGAAGAATCCTGCTTCAATGTTCGTGAAATTAAATAGAAAAATTCATGGAAATGAAGGATGAAATGAGAAGCGAGAAAGTCATCTCGGACCCCATCGGGCCACACCTTGTGAACATCACGACAATAAAATTATTTTGGTATTTCTGCTAATGGTAAGTAACTTGACCATATTCTATTTTGAGCCCAAAATTCGGATCCACATGCAATTATTCCTAAAAGCGAGGTATAAAAGTCCTTTGGTTTGCGCACGAGAGAGGAAACTGAGCACTCAGAATTTGGGCAGGGCCCCAACAGACGCTCTGTCCAATCTGGCATTTCCGCCGCCGCCGCTCCTCGGTTTCAATCCTTCCTTCCTTCCTTCCTTACACTTCATCTTCTCAATTCTCTGAATTCCATCCCCTTTTCATATGGCGGAATCCAAATCAGACCGATCGCCACTCCTTTCTCCCGGTACACTCCCTCGCCTTTCAAATTCCTTGTTTCATTCTTGAAAGCAATTTTGAATGTTGTGTTTCTGTTTGTTTATGCTTCGCGTTGTGATTCACATGATCATTCGGCATTGCTATTGCATTTTCTTAGGATCCTTCTTTTTACTGTTTGACGTGATCGCTTCCCATCTATTTTTGTATACGAATAATATGGAATCGGTAGCCTTGTGCTAGCAGCTTGAGAATTAAAAGCATGCAATTCGTTTTACACAGAAATGTTACAGATTGATAGATCGCCCCGTCATATTAAGGAAACTCATGGAAGGCGTAATGACATTGACGAGAACACCCCGTTGGATGAAGTCAGGGCGCCAAACGTGTTTGAGAGAATGAAAGAGGAGATCGAGGCGCTTGTTCAAACGATCCACCCAAAGTAAGAGCCATAAATTTATGAAAGGTTTTTTTTTATGTACTTGTTATGCAACTACAAACATCCAGTTAGTATATTTATTGATATCAGATTCATGTTTTACTCAAAAGTGCAATTAAACTATTAGGTTTTAATTTCGTCAAATTTAACCTTGGACTTATATGAGTGGTGAAATTAATGTAACATATTATACTTCAATAGTCAAATGTCTTTATTCTTTACGGATTGGTGTTAATGCGTCGATGACATTTTTCTAGGGCGGCCCGCTTTGTGGGTGTATTATGAGTTTGTTTTAACTTTTAAGACCAAATTCCGATGTTCAATGCTAGGTTTCGGTGTTCTTTTGTCACTTGATTTTGTGCCTGGATTTAGGAGCTTAAGTGGCCGAGTTTGTGTGTTTGTGTTTTCTCTCTAGATTATGGGTGTTTTGATGTTGGATTTTGGACGATTTACCAATTGGTTTTAGGACCAACATTTTAGTTTGATTTTGAAGATAGTCTACTTATTCAAGGTCAGGATCCAGTTCGATGAAATTATCCCCATGTACATATATAAAGCCTTGTGTTGTTTTCTGATTGCAGGGATGAAACTGTTGCAGCAGAGTCCCAAGGGGAGAAAACAGAGTCTCAATCAGGTGTTTTCCTTGTATCTTCATGTTAGAGTTTGCAACTTGCATTGTAGCATTACTTTTCTTGTTCCCTCTGTATAAATAAGCATATGATATTCAAATTTTCTGGGAGATCGATATTTAAAAGTTGGTCCCTGGGGGGGAAGCATAACTTGATATATCAAAATAAATATGGAGTTTATTTTCTTCTTGTGTGTATGGATCAGATAGTACAGTCAACGCAGCTAAAGTGTTTGAAAGAGCAGAGGATGAGATTGAGAAGATGCTGCACTTTAATAAAACGAAGGAAACTCATGGCCAGCGTGATGATATAGGAGAGGATACCCCATTAAATGAAGTCAAAGCTCCAAATTTATTAGAGCGCGCATTGGAAGAATACGAGGCTTTTATTCAGACTATTCATTCTAAGAAAGAATCTTCGACATTCGATAAAAGGTCTCAATTTACTTGCTTTTAATTAGTTTTGGTTGAGTAGTAATGAGGTAAATTTAGTTTTGTCACTAACTTGTTTCATTTCCTGCAATGCTTTTGAAGGGATGAAGCAGCCAATACTGCATCAATGCAGAAAGAAGCAATGCCTCTCTCAGGTAACACAGCTTTCAAATTTGCTTTCAAATTTGCATTCTCCACAGATGCTGTTTATTTATGCTCTGTTGTAACTTATGACCTCAATACTCTGATTTACTTTTCAACCTCCTGAATTTTTGTTTTGATTGGTTTCATATTAAATGGCATTGATGAACATATATGAAAGCTCCATTTAGGTTGTTCAAATTGTTGTTTCTTTATCATTGTAGGATTGCTAGGGGCCTAATGTTATTGCTGTGGATTACTTATCAGTTACATGTTTCATTCAAAAGTAGAACAAAGTTTCAGCTATTTTGCATCTAACGAGGTTCTTTTTACGGCTAATGCTACAGAAATTAGTTCAAATGCAATCAATGAAATGAAAGGGCCAAATATTTTTGAGAGAGCAAAAGATGAAATGGAGGCACTTGTTCATACCATCCAACATAAGAAGGAAACTGATTCACCATCCAAAGAAGGATTTCTTTTGAAACTCGGAAAATGTTTGGAAATAATATGCTCTCCATCGAAAGAAAAGGATGATTAAAGCCAAAGTTTTGCACAAGTTGGTATATTGCCTCATCCCCACAAGGATTTGTCAGTCAAGTATAATTTCTAAGCCTTTTCATCTGTATTATCTCATTGCTGTACGCTTCTCTGAAAATCGTCCACTTTTCTTTCTGCATTATTGTAAAAAAAGAGCTTTGTATTTTCCATTTTGGGAATGAATAAATGTATATCCATTATAAGCTGGAATTTGTAAATTGCAACAAAAAGATGCACAGTGGATTGAATTCTTAAATTACTTTCATAAATAGTAAAAGAAGTGAGATGGAAATGGTAAAAATTTGCCTCCAAAATATAAGCAGCATTGATGATTTATAGACAATCACAGAGAAATATCTGTTTCCATACTTTACAAAAATGCATTGTCTGAATATCGTTTGAAACATAGTTAACATAACAAAGGCTTCTTCATCTTGCAAATGATTCATCACTCCAGAAACTTGCAGTTGGGATAACAAACACCATCAATTTTCCTATTTTCCAAACATATGAGCTAATGTAATCATCAATCAATCATCGAGAAAGCTTCGTCGTTGAAAGGCTTCTGATTAATATAGAACTCAACATACTACCAGGATCCAGCCCTCAATGAACATCCAATGAAACCAATCTTCTGTTTCCTAACTCTGAAAATACAGATTTTAGCTTCACCATGAGGTTAGTTTTCAACAGTAAATAGTAAAATTTACTCAGATTTATTAACAGAAGATTGATGAAAGAAAAAGAACAGACCTGACAATGAGATATCCAAACAATGCTTAATTATGGTACTGGATTCATCTGAAATGAATCCATGGCAGCTTTATCTGATCTTTTCATCCATGCCAATGCTTCCAAAACAATCACTGCAATAAGTATTATGCTAAGAAGAAATCCATAGCCTACTTTCCATTCATTTCCTGCACCTCCAATTTGAATTCCCAACACTATATTCAATGCTCCAAAAAACAGAGCAATCCTTCCAAACCAATGGTGATACCAATTCCAGTACTTTCTGATTTTAGCTTCCTTGTTGGGTCTCAAAAAGAATGCGAGCACCTGAATTTCCCCCAACCCATCAATCAATTACTTCAATTCTCATTTCTTTTCTCAGAAAAGATATATCAATATTGTAAATGTAACTTCTTATGAAAAGTTGTTAGGAGCACCTGCAGTTCTCGGAGTCTTTCGCTAATAGATTTTGCTATATTTGTAATTCTTTAAACGCACTTAACTATTAACTCTTAAAAGTGCTATCTATTGCAATTACCCAAGTTGTTACGGATGACAATCTCATGTTTATTAACAAGTGCACTTATAAAAGATGTTTATAGTTCGTGATGTGCAGAGCCAATTTAGAGAAATGAAAAACAGAGATTGAAACAGACCTGAAGAATGCTGAGTACGAGGACAAAGATACCAATGCCTCTATGAGTTGGTACATTAGCATTAATTTTGTTGTAAAGTTGTCTTCCAAGTACAACAGTAGTAAGTCCAATGGCAAAGCCCACAAACTGAATAACTGAATGAAGATAATACCAAAGAGGATCCTTATGTCTGAAGTATCTAGGAATGATTGCTCCAACTGGAAGGATGAGACCCCATCCAATTATCCCCAATACACCATGGTTTTTCTTTGTCTGTCCAATGTCACTGCCTGCTGTTGCTGCTGAAGACTTGGAACCTGTTTCAAAGAGCAATACGAGAAACTCTTAATGGTGTTAAAAAAAACAATTAACAGACAGAATTTTGATGTGGGCAGCAAAAGAAACCTGCAGAGAAGTCAAAAACAACAGCAGTTTTATCACTGTGAGTAGACAAGTGATTGTGTCTAGGATAAGCATTCCCAAAAGCCAAGAGAATTGGTTGCTGAGAAACCATGGCGCTGAATTTGAGCTGAAATGCCAAGTAAATGGTGGCACCATGTAATACAACTGAGGAAGGAACGTTAGTGAGTGGCAATTCTCCTTTGTCTTGAATTACTTCTGATTGCTTTCTTCCTTGCAAGTAGTATTGGTGGATTCTTGCATGCCCTTTCTTGTTTACCCATCCTACCATTGCACTTGATCCCACCATCATCCCATCTCTAGAAAACCCAATCCCCACCCACCCTGTTGTGTATAAAGCTGATACAATGATGTTCATTACATTCTCTTCACTTTGTGTATACTGCAGAATCCAACACAAAAATTCCTTTAAAACATCGAAAAATATTTCAGGTTTAACTACTACTTCGGTCCCAATACTTTTAACATTGTTTATTTTGATTTTTATACTTTCTATCAAAATGTTCATTTTAGTTTCTGTACTCTTAAAAAGTGGTCATTTTAATCCAAATGAAAAAACAAAAGTTGAAAACAAGGGATTAAAATAGTCTCTCTTTTAAAGTATAATAACCAACATATACATTTTAAAAGTATAGGAACTAAAATGAGCCAAAGTGAAAAACACAGTTACTAAAACTAACATTTCGAGAGCATAGGTACCAAAATGAATCTGAATGTACAATTACTAAAATATAGTGATCAAAATGAACCAAAACGGTTGAAAACAAACATTTCAGATCAAATCAAACTTACCCGTAACACAAATGTATTCCAGATGGGCTTGCAGATAACATTGGTTAAATTACCATACGGTGGTGGAAGAAAGCTTCTCAAATCAGTATCACATTGCTCCGATACACCACCGCTATAACCACTGTAACCACTGCTATCTACTGCGGCGTAATCATCATCTTCATCATCGGCGGCCATGGACGGCGTCTGCAGGTTCAAAACATGGAGTAAAAAACAGAACCCAACAACACATTTTGGAAGGGACATCACAAAACCCCATTTTGCCATTAGAAGAAGGGTTTTTGAAGGTGGGAATGAGAAGGGAAATTAAGGATGGGAGGAGAATGGTGATGGAGAAGATGAAGAAGAAATGAAAGGAGAAGAGTGAATTGGTGAAAGGGGGGAACAGAATGGCAGTTGAAGGGTTGCAGTAACTTGGGTTCTAAGGAAGGATTGATTGAAAAATGTTAGTTGGTTTGTGGTGGTGATAGTGACTTGGGACAGTGGTCGGTAATTGATGGCAAAATCATCATTTTCCCGCGAAAACCCAACTGCCATTTCCCTTCTTTTCATCTGTATTATTTTTCTTCCAACCTTTTATATGTCACTTGATGAAAACAACGATAACATATCAATAGAAAATTTAAAAATACTTAAATTAATAAATCATATATTTTACACCTTTTAAAACATGTTATTGTGTATATTATGTCTACGGATGATATATTTTGTTAATTGTATTTTATGTTTTATAGACTTTTTTATGATATAATGAAAATATTAATTCACCCCTTCAACTCCATAAAATTGTGGAAATATCCATGAAAATTTATTAATTTTAGAAAAAAAAACAATTTTTACTTACCCTCTATCAATTTGGATTCTAAATTTAAATAAGTGTTAATTTTTCCCGTCGGTTTAAATTTTATTAATTTGTCCATGAATTTTAACAAATATATATATAATATCAGTAAAATAAAGCTTTGAATAAAAATAAGTTTGACCAAATTTGCTCTCTTAATAGTTTAGCCAAATTCATAAATTTCAACCAAAGAGAAAAAAATCTCCAACGCCATTTTTCTCTAAAAATTTAATAATTTTATATGGTACATATATTTTATAATTTATTTGATGCTTAAGACAATTTTTTTTTAATGAAATTGAAATGAAAACTTGTTAAACGATTAAAATCACAAACATTTTAAAAGTTTATGCTTAAGATTGCAACACTTATATTAATTTGAGATACAGTTTAATGAATTTAAAAGTATGGGAGTGAAAATGGAAAAACTAGATAAATTTATGAGTTAAAATTGATTATTTTTTCTTAATTCAAGGAAAAATGTATTTATAAGTGTTTGAAGTTGAACTAGATTAGAGGGTCTCAACTGATTTAACCAAGTCAACATTTTATTTGCAATAAATTTATGGATTTTTAATATTATAAGTAGGTAAAATTGTTTAAATTTTGAACTCATTTTTCTAAAAGTTCACTTATTCTCCATCACTAAACTACTAGGGCATTTGAAACAGAATTTGTGTTTGATTGGTAATCATGTTGGGTTTTCTCCATTTTTAACTATAGGGTGAAGGAAAAAAAAAAAAAAAAACTTGTAATTGTTATTTTAGTTATTTAAAAAAAACATTCAAATCCCCCCAAATTGAAAAAAAAAAAAAAAAACTTGTAATGGTTATTTTAGTTATGTAAAAACAACATTCAAATTGCAAGTATTTGGTGGCATTTTTAAAGTTGATTCCTAATAATTATCTCTCTCTCCCCCCTAAAAAATAGGAATAAAAAGGCTATGAATGTTGACTTTTTGGGCTTTAAACTTGGTAATTAAGTGCTGATATTTCAAAGTTCAAAGAGGTTGGCTTGTTTTGTGTTGCAAGATACCATAATTAGGTGCTTGCTACTTTCAACAGCTCAATAATCATTAACCTTCCAATAATTTGCCTAATTATCCAAAAAGGTTGAAGTTTTGGTTGTACTAAAAGGAGGGAGAGAGAGAGAGAAAAATAAAAGAGATGGTGTAAAGTTGAAGGGTTGATAGTCTTAGTGCTTCCCCATTATCTTGGGACACTCTTTAACTTGCCCTTTCTAGAGTTTGGGCCAAATTTGGTTTGGATGTGTACTCATATGGTACTATTTTTCTCATTAAAATTAATTTTCCTAAAGTTTTTGTCTATCCTTAGAATATGGGTTTAACATAATACTCTCGTGATGTGTCCACAAAAATATATTATATTGGAATAGTTTGTTTTAACTAAGACAAAGCAAGATTGAATTTATAATAACTTTGTAATACTATCAAGTTAGAGTGAATTCAAGCCATAAATGACATAATATGTTAGCGACTACGAAACTAGTAGATTAAATCTCACTAACACCTTTCCCCAATAATTTAAAGATGTGTTTTGACCCATATAAAAATATGTACAACAAAAGCATATTATTTTGTATTTTAAGCCAAAAATGATAGAAAGATAAGAAAAGTGTTCAAAATATATGGATGTGGTGAAGGATAAAAGATTACAGAAATGGCATATGCTTTGAGAACCATAATCTCAAAAGGAAATGTTACAATGATACCGCCGCATATTCCTTCCCTTCCCCGGCCCCAATGTCTGCAACTCCGCCACTTGGTTTTAGGGTTTTTTTTCCCCTCCTAATCCTGAAAGTTCTTCTAATGGTTATCTGTAATTCAACATCAACATACCATTTGACTAAGTATTGGATTTGTATAATCCGACACTGTGAAATCCAAGCTTAAACAGTGTGTTTTTAACTCATAGAAGGCTCTCCAAAGTTCTAAACATCACAGCGATTCAAATTCCCGAGAACTCTCTGCTCCATTTCGTCCTTTTTCTACTTGAAATGCTCGTTGAACTCAGAAATCAGAACCCCTTCTTATGGAAACTGTAACTGTAGGACTTATATCCAGTCCCTTCGTCTTCAACGGCTCCCCTCAACCAACTAGGCCTTGCTCTACCAACTTCTTGTCTTTTGGGTTTATTCAATCCAAAAAGCTTCGAAGATTTCCTCATAATTTGTCTTGTTCCACTCGTCCAATTACTAGAAGCCAGAAATCTGAAGGCGGTGATCGCAGTTTTCGTTCGAATCTCTTCTGGGTCTTGGTTCCTATTTTGCAAAGTATCAAAGGGGTTGTGTTGTCCAAAGCCCACAAAGCTCAGAGTATCTCAGAGGGATTTGTGGATGGAGGATTGAATGGAAATTACTTACAAAGCGGGAGTTTCGGGATTGCTTTGTTAAGTATAACAGCGACCGCTAAGCATCGGATTAGTCCGTTCGTTGCTACATTAGCGACGAATCCAACGTTTGTTTCGGGATTGTTCGCGTGGTTCTTTGCACAATCGACGAAGGTTTTGTTGACCTTTTTCATCGAAAGGAAATTGGATTTGAAAATAATGTTTGCTTGTGGTGGGATGCCTTCGTCTCACTCTGCATTATGCACCGCTTTGACGACTTCAGTGGCTCTTTGTCATGGCGTAGCGGACTCTCTTTTTCCTGTCTGCTTGGGCTTTAGTCTTATTGTTATGTACGATGCAATTGGTGTTCGTCGACATGCTGGCATGCAAGCTGAGGTAAGAAATCTTATTTGTTTTACATCATCTACTTCAAATTTCCATGAAATCTGCTATGGAAATGATCTTCGAGTTAAAAGTTATCTTTTATAGTTGCTAAGTTTATTGAGGGATTTTCATTAAAGTTGCCTCATCCATTGTTATGGGTCAGTTCTGTTGCCAGTGTTTTTGGTGTCAGTAAATGTGCTTTTGATAGTTTAGAATGAACCCTCCATCTGTTTGTGAAAAGGACTGCTCTGGTTGCCAATTCATGTTGATGCTTTTTGGAATATCCATGGGATGTTTTGCATTCTTTCTCTCTGTGTCGGGTAGAGGCGGAGTTTTCATAGCTTTGTCTGGCTTATGGTTGTTTCTTGTTTGCTTCGAATTTATATCCAACAGTCATTAGGGGCATCCAAGCTTTTTAATCTAACAGTTGTTACGAGGAAACCACCTTGTGTCAGGCTCATTCAAAATATATATATTTCTTTTTTTCTGTTTAGAGTTTTCTTAGCTTGTTGAGCCGTTGGGTTTATTCTTTGTAGTTTTTGTTATACTTGGTAGTTTGGTATACTTATTATAGTCTCCAATGGTTTTCTTGTGTATGGGAATGGACAATTGTTTTGGATTTTGATTATTGAGAAAGCAAGGTCTTAGACTCTTAGTTCATTAGTCAAATATAGATTTAATCATCTTTTACGTCACTTTGTCTGAGCTTTGGGATGTCCAATGTTGTAAAATTATACGGTTATTTCATAATGATGAAAAGAAAAAGAACTTGTGAGTTGAACCAAATTGATCTGACTGATTGTATAGTAGCAGCCTTATGTTGTTGTATGTGCCACCACTTGCTTATGTTGCTTGCATCTTCCTTAAGGCTATCATTTGTAAACAAAAACACAACGTTAATTCATATTAAATTATAAGTTTAGTCTCTTAACTTTCAACTTTGTGTCTATTTAGTGCTTGAACTTTCAATCTTGTATTTACTAAATCCTAGAACTTTAAAAATGTCTAAAATGTCTAATAGGTTCTTGAACTTTCAATCTTGTGTCTAATATATCCCTTTACATATTTGAAAGTTTTTTTTTTTTTTTCTCTTTTATATGTATATATATCCGTAAGTGTCAGGGCCAGCTTACGCATACTTCGACTAATCTCACGAGACAACCCGCTTGACCCTACAACATTTGAGTGTCAAGAAAACTTGTAGAAAATTAATTCCTAGGTAGGTGGCTACCATGGATTGAACCCTTGACTTCTTAGTCATTTATTGAGACTATGTCTCATTTTTCCCACTAAGTCAATCCATGATATTTTACAAAGACTAAGACCTTGCTTTCTCAAAAATTGAAAATCCAAAACCTATTAATCACAAAATAGAAAATTTGAAGACTTCGACACTTTTTAAAATTTAGAGACCAAATAAGCAAAAACTTGAAAGTCGAAGAACCGTTGCAATGTAATTTGAATTCTAATTTATGGTCTCTACAGGTGTTTCATAACTGCTTCCTCAGTGAGTGAAGTTTAGTGTTGGAAGGAATTATACTGAAATATATGGAAAATGGGTGAATGCAGGTTCTTAATCTTATCGTTGAGGACTTGTTCGAAGGACATCCCATAAGCAAAAGAAAACTGAAAGAGCTGCTTGGCCACACGCCATCGCAGGTCCTTGCTGGTGCTCTGTTAGGCATTGCGGTTGCTTGGTTCTTTTGTCAGGGATCCATGATCCCATGTTGAACTGAACTTCTTTGGGATTCAACCTTTTTCACTATGCAAATAGCCCATTTCTTTTGCCTTATAGTTTACAAATGGCATCAAGAAGTAAATTGATGACTAAATTCTCTACAGAAAAAATACATCTGAAACTTTTTTATTCTTTTAAAAGTTACAATATTATTAATCTTTTTTAAAGCTACTATTAGAGTAGAAATTTTTATACTGTTAGATGAAAACGTATCGTGGTGACTAGGATACTTGTTTGGAATAAGGGAAAAAACAACATTCAAACACATTGACTTTTGTTCACATTCCAACGGTTTTTTACTTCAACGATAGTTTTAAAACGTTTATGAAAAGTTAAAAGAATAATATTGTAATTTAAAAATAGTTATTTTTTGGAATATGAGGCTGAATTTTAGGGATTTATTTTATATAATTTAAGAGAATAACTCATGACTTATCCTTTGTCCAAAGAAACAGAGCAATTTAGGGATTTGTTGTATATGATTTAAAAGTAGTTATGCTTTGTAGCTTCTAGTAGAATTAAAAATTTTCATGGGAAGCCAAAATATGACATCCTAATTATATACGTATAATGTTTCCATCTAAAAGTTTAAAGCAGTCCAAGTTGGAAGAAAATTACAAATCTGTTTGTGATAAACTATTGAGAACTGAGCAACCTTCCTGATGAATTACCTTTAAATAAATCATATATACAATTGTACAAAATTATACCTATAATACAGCTAATCTATAAATCATGACGACGCCCAAGCTTGTTGATGTTGATGAAAATGTTAAAATATTGATATTCATGAATATATTTTTTAAAAATTAAGATAAAATATCATCTTAGTAATAAGTGTATTGATTTAAACTTTAACATATTTTGCATGTCAATTGGATGGTGCCCACTTTGACTTTAAACTCTAAACTTTAAAGTGTAACAATTTACAATCTCCTCCAAATTTCATTTGATGAGTTACAATTGTTTTAATTAAATTTTTAAACTTTTATAATTGGATTAATTTAGGCTTTTTATTAAGTCTATCTTTAAAAATTGTGAGTGTATCAATTATTCATGTATATAAACTTCTTCTAATATCATATTAATAAATTGACAATTAAACGAATGCATGAACCCTTTTCAAAAAAAATCCTAATCGAGAGTCCAAATTGATCCGCTTATAAAAGTTTAGATATTTAATTAATAAAATTAGAAGTCACACAATATTTAATCAAACAGTACATTATATATAATATAAATCGAAACACTTACATAAGTTTAAAGTTAAATTGATACAACTTTCCAAGTTTAGAGGATAGGGACAAACTATAGTTCTCATACAAATTTAATACGAAATTTACCCTTCACACATGAGGACAAGATACAAAGTCGGTCTAAGTTGAAACTAAAAGTCAACGGTTTGTGCTTCAGTTCGTTGGGATTTGGATGAATAAAAATCGATTACAGCTTCCTTCACAAGTCAACAATGGCGGTGATGATGGCGGTGATGAAAATAAGGCCAAAATCTTCTCTTTGATTGATTCATTCTATAGTTTAAACTGGATGGGTTGCATTACCGCAAAACCAGCTCCATTGGAGGGACCAACTCCTTCTAATTCCTTACATGATCCCTCTGTTTTTGCTTCTGATACTCCTTGTCTGTCTCTAATCTTCTCTCATATATTTTTTTTTTTCATTCCCCATTTCATTTCTTCTTCTAATTTGGTTGTTCTCAACCTCTGTTGGCAGTTTCAGAGAGTGAAGTACAGTCTTTGCATAAGCTATTTCAGAAACTGAGTGATTCTGTAATCAAAGATGGCCTAATACACAAGGTATCTTCTTCTTCTCTATGTGCATTCATCTTTGCTGGGATTCTGATTTCTTTTCATTTAATTTCAAGGAAGAACTTCGGCTTGCAATCTTCAAGAATGTCAATGAAAGGAACCTGTTTTTGGACAGGGTATGTCATGTTTCTCCTAAGTCTTTATTCCCTCAAAAACCCTCTAGAAACAGTGAGTTTTGAGCTTTTTTTTTTCTTTTCTTTTTTTTGGTTTGTTACAATGAGTTTTTTTCTGATTTGTTTTGCAGATTTTTGATCTGTTTGATGCTAACAAAAGTGGACGAATTGGGTTTGGGGAATTTGTTAGAACAATGAGTGTCTTTCATCCCAACACTCCAAAGGCAGTCAAGATTGCACGTAAGAAGATGGATATGATGACTAATAATCCTTTGTTTTCGTAGTTTAGGGTTTAGGATGATCTGAAAATTTGTGTTAAAATGAAATTTGACTGACCTTGAAACAAAATTTTCTATATTTTACTGACCTCGAGAAACCTTTTCTCGGATTCTTTCTCTCTAATCTTTTTTATCCATTCTCATTTTGGCTCAATTTTTTTACATCTATCAAACTATTAATTATATGGTTTCTTAAAAGTTGAGATTGATTCAATATTCAATTTCCAGATGCATTTAAGCTGTATGATCTTAGGCACACTGGCTTCATTGAGCGTGAAGAGGTAAAATCTATTACAAATATCAATAATACATTTCGACAATTAAAGTTAACAGAAAGGTTCATCGTTCATGATAGCTGAGAGAGATGGTGTCCGCTCTTCTGTCTGAATCTGATCTAGTTCTGCCTGATGATGTAGTCGAAATGATTGTCGACAAGGTAAAGATGAGCCTACCGACTGTTCTGCTACTTTTTGTTCCCAAAACTTTAGTTTGCTTCAACTTACTGCTGTGTTTGCAGACTTTTACTGAAGCAGATGCAAAGGGTGATGGTAAGATTGATGAGGAAGAGTGGAAAGCATATGTAGCACAAAATCCTTCTCTACTAAAGCATATGACTCTTCCATATTTGATGTATGTTTCAAGTCTTTCATCTACTTATTGACTTCTTTTTCCTCTTCTTGAAGAAGGAATTTTGAACCATGTCTCCAATCTTTTATCTTCTTTTGGGATACTTGTGCTGTATGTATATGTATAGGAGGGTCACTATGGTATATCATAAAACATCTCTTTTGTCAATGGCAAACATCATAAGTATGAGTTCTATTTGCTTACAGAGACATGGCACTGGCGTTTCCCAGTTTTGTGGACAGTGGAGTGGATGGCTCTGATCTGAAGGCTTGATCCACGAAGGTTCTCAAAATCTTTGGCTTGACAGATGGCTGAAGTAGTTGGTAACAGCATTTCTTTTGCAGCAGTCGAAACTGGATTCCTTTGCTCCAATGATCCTGCAATTTGAATTTCATTCCCTTGGGCATTTAGTTCATCAGACAGTTCTTGGAGAAGAAAATATCTCCATTAGCAGTTCAATGAATGAGATCCACCACTTCGGCTAGCTTCTGAAGAAGGGGGCACAAAATGGCTCTCAGCTTCACATCTGAGTCATATTGTGTATTTTTATATCAAGACCTTACTTAAGGAACTACCATATAATCTACAGATTGTAAAATGATAAATAATAAATAATAAGTTACGACTGCATATACACAAATCTACAAGAAAACTAATTAGTTTTGCAGTACACAAAGAAGGTTTTGATATCAGCTCTGAAATAATAAAACCGTGATGTTGTCATTTGTGAAGGCCAAGGGTGAGATACATCGTACAAAGTTACCGCGTCTTAATATGAGGTGAAGGGTAACCTCTCGAGGGGAGTTTGTAAGAAACTTATGCAGTGAACATGACCTCCATGTCCGCCTCTGATATGTGAGTGAGGCTATTAGATTGGAAGAATGCCATCAACAATGTATTCCGAGGCAGGCACGAAACAAGACTAAACCATAATAAATTCGACACGATGTCAGGGTTCAGGAGATTTTTCGAACCCAAATGCTGCTCAAGATACCATTCCAACCCTCGGCGTCACCGCACAGTTAAAGTCCATCAGCAGAAATGTGCAACTTCTATCTAATCACTTTTCTTTCAGTTTCTTCCGTTTTGTCCTTCCTCTGAAAGGATAATTGAAAATCAAGAAGAGTACTTCACAGATAGAAAGCAAATTCAAATAAACAATTTTTAAGTATCGTATATGATATATATCAAGGTTCAGAAGGTACCTCCTTGTTGGTGTGTTTCTCAGACCAAATACACCCTTCATCAAAGAGCTAATATCCACAGAACGATCCTTCATGATCTTATCATGGTACATTTTGCTACCGATTTCAGTGATTTGTTCCTCCACTTCTTCAAGTGTTTGATCCACATTGAGCTGAAGCTCTCCTTTTCTAATGACAGTAACACCAAAACCATTCGCTTTGGCTTCCCGAAATGCATCCTTATGAGTATTTTAACAAAAGTGAGACAGGGTTACACTAGTAAAATTGGTAAATATCTGGGCACAGAAAAACTAGACCCAACACAGGGACCACAAGAAAACGAGCACAGTAACCACAGTGCAAATAACACTTTCCAGTTTGTCAAATTTTCCAGCGAAATGCAACACTTCCAACACATGAAATTGAGAAAAGTATCAAAAAGCTAGAAACTAGAATGTAAGTAATTTCATACCTTAGGCGGACGTGCAACAATAAATGCGTTGCCAGTCCCCAGCATTTCCATATGAGATTGAATGATATAGCAAAAGTTTTTGCAATCACCGGCATCCTCAAAAGCAATTACATGGCACGGCTTCGGCTCAAGTTCAAGATCTGCAGCCATCTCCAAGGAATAGAATCCTATTCTATGCTCCCCATCTTCCACCGTATAAATTTCAATGCACTGTAAAGTTAAAAGTAAAATGAAGTGTTCAAAACCAAATCACAAAGATTTTCATAGTGAGTATATGAAAATTGACGTCAGGCAATGTCCCAAAAGTATTTGTATGTTCAGTTTTAACTTGGAGACGGGATAGTTATGCTCAGGCTATCAGAATCCTAGAGAAATCATACTCACGAGTACATGACGAAGATCTAACCACCATAAATAATCTTCTTCCTTTTCTTCCGCATACTCACGGTACTTGCTTACTACAGCCTGTGGTCCAAACATTTCCATCTCTCTTTTGAGCTTGTTCAATTTCTTTTCCATGAATTTTTTATTTCTCTCAGGTAATTTGTCCATCAAATCAGCAGCTTCTTGCACTTCTTTCTCAGTAATCCACCGATCTAGATCTTTTCCAATATCCTTCATAACAGATTTGACTTCTGGATCTGTCTCTGCATTATAAGATTCCAAAAATCCCTGGGACCATTTCTTTGTGTGTTGCCAAAATTCCTTCCCTGATTTTTTACCAAGTCTAGTGGATCCATCACTACTTTCTATAATTGTCATAGGATCTTTCCATTTTTGATTATGAATTGCCATATTGGGATCATCGATATTCTCAATGCTACCATTGGGATTAGAGGAGTTCTGCTCATCTTTATTCATAGAAAGAGGCAGACCAGCTTTCCCAGTAAAAATTTCCTTTCTTTGCTCCAGGAAATCATTGAAGAATTCAGGGCTCTTTTCAAAAGGAGGACCCTTCCAACGTGGAATGATTTTTTCAGGTGGATCGTATAGACTGATGCCATCTAGAGGAAAGAAAAAAGGGAGAGGGGATCAGGACAAGAAAAAACTATTAAACATAAAAAGTTCAAGAACATTCAAATACCTGCTCCATAGTCAAGATTTTCAATGTTGGAGTGAAGCCACTCATGCAACTTCAACAGCTTCTCATTCTCTCTCTCAACTTTCTTCTCAAGGCCATGGAAGAATGTAAGCTTGTCCTCAGGATCCATTGAATAGAATGGATCTCGATTTGCCAATTCATTTTCTCTAACCTTAAAAACAATATCTCTAAGGTTTTCGTCTTTCATCCACTCAAGCTCCTCGTCATTTTCATTTTCATACTGAAGTTGTGCTAATGTAGAATTGGCATCAGATAGCTGTTCACCTTTTTCTCTAGCAACTATATAATTATCTCTAAAGCCAACTCCAATCTTCCTAACAAAAGACTCAAATTCATCAAAATTATCTTCTATCCAGTTTTTTGTTTCTCCATATGGCATGGTATCTGTATCACTATCATTATAGTCACAATTCAAGGACTTGTGGAGGTTTACACTGCCACCTACTGAGTGTCCTTCCACAGAACTTTTAGAGCGGTTGTCCTTCACTGAGATGGAATTTTTATCACTAAGTGCAGAGTCAACATTATCACTGACCAAAGATGAAGAATCTGGCGCCCCAAATGAAAAGGAAGATTTGAACAGTGTGTTTTTTGAGTTTGCTTCCTTGTTTGCTTCACTTTCCGATACATTATCATTCGGCAGCCTTGGAGCAGCAGAAAATTCTTGGGTCGCTCTGCCTTGAATTTTCTCATCAGGCTTTTGTTTTCGACGTCTTTCAGAAAGATACTCCCTAGCTTCCTTCACTGTTCTTATGATCTTTAGTTTCTTTTGTTCCAAATCTGTTTTTACTTGCGTTGAATCCACAATTCCTAAAGTCTTACAATCTTTGACATCCCAGGTGATGCTATTTCCATTATGTGGTACTTCCACGTTTGAAGTGCTTGAGACTTGCAAATCCTTCACCTCTATTGAAACTACATTGTGAAGCAAACCACTCTCAACATCTTTAAGAATGTGCTTATCGTGTTTTAAATTATCAGACGGAAAATAGGCACCCTCATCCATATGTTCAATGATCTCATCTTCGTTGGGCAACCTTCCGTTCACAGACGAGAAATTATTTTCGCCAGAGAAAGACAAGAGGTCTTCTTTTGCCTCCATTCTCCGTGCATCACGGGCCATGTCTCTTATTTCCTGAATTTTGTTACTCAAATCTGCAACACCTGAATTCAGATTGCCAGTAGACTCTCCTAAAACCAGTTTGGTAATGGGTACTTTTGATTTTTCTTTTTCTATAGTACGCATAAGTTCTTGTTTATCTAACCTAGGCTTTTCAAATGACACCTTAGGTGGCTCTGCACGTACTTGAATAATTTCCACTCTACCATTCTCCAGTACCTCTTTCTCCTTTCTAGATTTAATCTTTCTCCTCATCATTTCTTTCTCCAGTTCAGTATATTCAACCTCCTCCTTTTTGAAAGTGAACAATTTCTTCAAAGAAAAAAGTAGGACAAAACTACACAGAACTAAGCCCCCAACTCCTGAAAACTTGGCAAAAACCTCGGGCCTCAAACTGAAACCCTGAGCAGCCTTAAGAAACCTAGACTCATCATCTCCTTGAATTACGAACTTGGCGACAGAACTATTCCTTGGAAGCACATTCTTCCCATTCTCCATTTCTCTAGCAATCATTTTCGCAGCCGAGATTTTATGATTCACTCCGCTTGGGTCGTCCAAATCCACTCGCTCAACTTGGCTTCTCGCTAAGATTTCGTCCTCGTTGATAGAAACCCATGTCACAATCCCATTTGGATCTTGAAATATCGTAAATATAGGACCAAAACCAATCCCCCAAAGCTCAATATCTTTCTTATATTGATCAACCCAATTCTCCAATCTATTCCACAAAACAGATTCACCTATACCTTTTGGCCTCGTCTCAACAGAATTAACACTAACATCACCACCAACACGACCGAAACTCTGACTATGTTCAGTAATTCCTTCGGGCAATTGAAAATCAGAATTTGGATTGTTGGGAATGTGAATTCGGCGTACCTCTTGTTCTTGAGTGAGTTTCTTCCTCAGCGAGTTGCTGCGTCTGGTCGGACGAGAAAAATTGGCGAAAATCACCAAGTTCCTTCTACATCTTGGAGGATAAAGAGTTGGGTATCTATAAAATTTGGAGGTGGGTGCTTGAATTCTGAATGGGTTTTTCTTATTGGAATTTGGAATTGAAAATCTGGGAGAGAAGAGTGAAAGGCCATTACTAGAGATTGGAGAGTGAGAAGAGGAAATGGGAGAAAGAAGCTCCATTTGTGAAGTGGGGATTCATAAGAAACGAAGAGGAATGGGCACAACAACGAGTATTGAGCTGTTGGAGAATTAGCTAAAACCCTGAAATTGAACAACCGCATCCGGAAGATGATGCATCATTAAACGACGTCGTTACCTACAACATCGTAGGCAAGGCTCCCATTGATTATGTATATATATTTGGAGTTTAATAATAAGTTTACTCAAAATTTTAATTTTAAGAATTATTTTTAAATATAATAAAATAAATTAAAATATTTATAAATATAGCAAGATGTCATCAATAAATAATAATAGATAGTAACAATCAATAAATAATAATAGATAGTAATAATGAAAGTAGCCTATTTTGAGTATATATATATATATATATATATATATATATATATATATATATAAATAAAAGTAGCTTATTAATATATATCAATAACATTTTAAAAATATTTTAAGGAGTTTTTTCATTTAAAAAAAATTACCCAAATTTAAAAAAAATTAATTCTCTTTAATATGTGTTTAAACTAAAAACATATATGTATCTAATTAGATGTAAATTTAAATTTTATATCACTTTTAAATTTTCAATTTTTCTTCCATTTAAAAAAAATTCAACCTTTTTCCAATAGATTTGTAAATTTAAAATTTAAATCACATTGGATAAAACAAGTTAGAAACTAACATTTTAATACAACAATTATGGTGATAAACAAACATTTTAATACAACAATTATGAGATTAAATCTCGAACATCAAGAAGCGAGTGCATATCAATTACTAACTTTTTGGCTAATTAAAGTGCCTTTATATTTAATAAAATTTTATACTTTCAAATTTGAATTTACTAGTTATATGAATTTGAAATATATCATAGGCTTATTAGAAAAATTTAAAAATTTTAAAGACTTATTAAATATAAAATCAACTTTTCAAAAATTGAAATGGCAATTCAGTCATTATATTCTTTAAAAATAATAAATAAAAAGTCTTTATATTTTTCTTGAAAGCTTACATCTGGATAATCATTTTACTATTAGTCTATATACTTCTTTTTAGTACTTGAAATTTATATAAAAAACTGTTTTCATTTTTAAACCAAGTTCCTTACCTTTCCTTAGTATTTTTCAATTTAATGGAAATGAAAATTATCATGAGATTTTTTAATATAATATTACTAAAAAGAAAAAAGTGTGGTATAATACTATAATGATTAAGGCACCAAACCCATCCCAATAAATTGAAAGTTTTTTCTGAGGAAAAAAATTCCACTATAATCTAATCCTTAACCTTTATTATTACTCCTTCGAAAAAAAAATATATATATATATAAATCTACTTTCTCTTTTCTTATTTTTATTTTATACAACAACTACAAAGTAAAAAATTAACTCAAAATGGCAATTAGTATTTATGGTGAGATACCATATTCAGCTTTTGAAAACTATGGTTAAACTAAAAGAACTCTATCATCAAGTAAGGGTTCAAATTTGTTTCAAAGATGAAGAATTGAAGGTTGGAATATTCATTATTTCTCACTAAACCCCTTTCCCATGTGAACTCAACAATCAGGCTATTCCATTGTCATTGCTCATTTGAAATTGGCTTATCTTATATCCCACCTTCAAATTGCTTTCAACTTATGGCCTAAGAAAAGAATGTTGGTTCTTTTCTTTTTAATTCATCTCCCTACTCTGTCTTTTCCTCCGACCTTATTTTTCTACAAATAATAATAATAATAATAATAATAATAATAATAAATGGAAGAATAAAATGAATATTTGATTTTTTGTTTATAAGTTTTAAAAATTGGACTTAATTAGTATCTTTTCTAAATTTAAAAAGAGGAAAAAAAAACACGCAAATTCTTGATCAAAATTCAAAATAATAGCAAATTTTGTGTAAAAAAAATATTTTTTTAAACAGAAAATCATTGTCCAAATTGATTATCAAACATAATGTAAATTACATAACTAACGTATAGTTCGTATACTAGAATATGTACATTAAAAAGAACATATAAAGTCGCACATAATTCAGAAACCAAAAAGAACTTGAACAATGTGTGTTCTCTAACTTTATGACATTTATGTTTTTAAGAAATTAATATATATAATTACCGACACTCCAAATTGATAATATAATTATATAAGCAAAGGAAAAGAGATATTTGAAAGGGAAAAACTAAGTCAATTAAAATAGTAAAAGTTAAACGACACCGTTTGGGTCTACTATGCACTCCTTTTTCTTCTACCTTTTTTCTTTTTCGTTCTTTTTTATTATCACGTCTGAAAAAGGAAGAAGGGTTTTAGAACAGACGGCGGCGGAGGAAAATTGTCCCGGCAACCGCATTACGTTCGTCCGAAGAAATTAGGCGCAACCACGCGGAGAAAATCCGACCCGAGAATTCGCCAAATCGTACACCACCCGAAATCCTTGCTGCTGAATGTTGCCGATAATCGACAGTCCACTGGTCGTTCCGGCGAAGGCAAAGCAGAATCGGCCGCTGCCATCGACCGGGATCAGATAATTGGACGCCGGTAACGATACGTCAGCGCCTCTGAAGTGCAGCACCACCGTCGGGACCTTCACCGTTGTCTTCCCAGACAGATCGTAGCAAGTATCGAAGAGAGAAAACTCCGGCGCCGATTTCAAACTCGAAGCTCCGGCGCGGAAGGCATCGCGCAGAGCAATGTATGCTGGTCGGTTCAATCGAGTAACAGAAGTACCGCAATCGATGATTACTCCACCGTTACCGGTCGGATCGAGCTTGAAATGTGAAGCGGAGATGCCGGAGACGGGCGTGCCTCCGACGCTGATTCCAAGCAGTTCAACGTAGTAAAACGTATCCAACCTAGGGTTTGTAAGGAGAGGAGTGAACCGGGCGGTTCGAGAGACGGCGGAGTTGCCGAAGACGACGGAGGACGGTTTGGAAGAGGCGGACCGGTCCACCAAGCAGTAAGAGAATTTCTGGTTGAAAGTCCGGCCGGTTTGCGACGGAAACGACAACCCTCCCCGACCGAGACCTAAAAGCCCAGCCGCACCAACGAACAAGCCTTCATTATCGTGGCCACAACCTAGGGCTACGCGCTCCACTTTAGTCCGCCGGAAGGTGAGGGTTTCGGTGACAAACTCGCCGGTTGTGTATGAACCGTCGCCGTAAGAGACTTGGTAGAGACACGTCTGGCGCTGGTTGCACCCCGGAGATTCAAGCCGACGGCACAGCGGCGTCCGGCAGAGGACCTTGGCGAAGGATCCGGACTTAACCGGGTTGAAAACAGGGTCGGTCTGAGAATAGCAATTCTTACAAGGAGCACACTGTAGCCAAACAATGTCACTGCCGGTGTCGAGTACCATGTAGACATACTTGGGCGGCGTGCCGACGCCGATGCGCGTGAAATACTCGCCGCTGCCCTGAGCGAGTCCCGAGATCACGGAGCTACTGAAACCGGTCCCACTGGCATGGCTCACATTTCGAGAGGAAGCACCGAGTGAACTCAGCTTCTTGACTCGGAGAGCGTCTCTTTGAAGGCGGAGGTGGAAGAGCTCCTCCGGCGTTCGGTTGAGAGAGAGAGCGTCCAAATGGTGGAGATGCAATGTTAAGCCAGGCTCCGATTCGGTGGCGTCGGAGGAGATAAAGGATTCGGAATCCGAGGGTAAGAAGGAAGGTGAGGAAGGAAGAGACGTGGGAATTAGGGTTTGGAAATCGGAGAAGGCGGTGGAGAAAGAGAGAAGAGTGAGGAGGAATAAGATAAAGGGAAATGAATTGGTGTTTGCTTCCATTTTTGTTAGAAAGACAGAGATACAATTTCTTGAGAGCTGAGACACTATAAATAATAAGGGAGAAGCGTAGGAAATTAAAGTGGGGGACTTTTGACATCTGTTTTTCTAAAATAATAATAACAATAATAATAATTTTTCCCCCTTTTCTTTTTGTTGGAAGTGGAGTCATAATTTGTTATATTTAATTTTTTGAAAAATGGCACAAATCACCTTTAAACTATAGACTGGGTTACATCACATGTAACTCAATAAGGGAAGGGCAAACTTGTCATATACACAGAAAAAACATGTAGAAGGACAATGTAGGCTTGAGATTGTCTTTGTTGTAGTGCACGAATGGAGAGGTGCGACAGTTATGAACTCCACGGCCGACGGATCTCAGCAGATAAGGTCTAGATTTCAGATTTTGGTCTATGGTTTGTAGTTCAAAAAATAAATTTACCATTAACAAAGTATAAGGGAATAATTTATCAAGTTAGAAGTATATATGGGTGGAATTGTAACCAACCTCATAGTTTAGGGGTGGTTATGCAATTTTCTTTTTTTTTTCTTCCCTTAAAGAATCATAAATATATTGGTGGGAGGATTAGAGATTTGAGCATCAAATGTCAAAATGAACAAGTTTGTATTGTCAACTCACAGGTTCCTTTGGTAAAAAGGAACTTGAGAATTCAAACTATAAATCTTTTGGTAACTAATACATATCGTATGTTAATTGAACTGGTGGTAAATTCATAATTTTTTTGTTAGAGGGTACAAATATATATGAGTTTTCATTACTTTAGTCCACGAACTTTTAGATTTATATCTATATATAGAATTTGAACTTAAAAAATAGCTAATAGATTTATGAGTTCTTGATTTTTGTGACTAATTGACTCCTAAAATATCAGTTTTACATTTAAGTCTTTTACATATTCAAAAATGTTAAAAATTTATTTTAACTTTGTGATTCATAAGTATAATTAGACATATTTTTTAAAATTAATCTATATGCTTACCACGAGATTGAAAATTTAAGATTTAATACAAAAATAATTTTTTTCTTATAAGAGTTAATTTTTAAACATTTTTTAATATTTATGAGATCTATTTAAATACAAAATTGATAGGAAATTGATAGCGTGTAGATCTATTAAACCTTTTTAAAAGAAATGTTTTAGACTCAAAATTAAAAGTGTAGAGATTTATTAGTCACAATCTTTAAATTTAGGGACAGCACTTGTAAGTTAATCTTGATATATGATGTATGGATTAAGCAATACTAATTTTACAAAACTATTATTAGCCTTTATACATTTATCCATTTAAACATATAATTATCCAACCATTTCTCAAATAATTTATTAAAGATCCAAAAGTATTTATAGATTTCAATGTGTATATATGAAAAAAATTAAAACAAAATTGAGTTTTTCCAACTTGTTACAAGTATACTAAAAATTAAAATCACGAACTTTGGTATATTAGTAACCATATTAGCAAATGTAAACTTATGGTTTAAAATGGAGACAAAGATAAATACATTTAAATATGTCTCCATATATTTTTTTATATTTAATGAAAAACCATATATAAGTATATAGATCATTATAGTTTGAGAGGCACTCTTAATGGATTCATCCACCTGAACGAATCTTTGGCTTATGGATTCACGCTTTAATTGAACTGTTCGTCTTTTGATTTGTGAATTTAAAGTTAAAAGTTCGATTTTTCTACTTTTATACATTATAAAAGTAACAAATAAATGTCAATCACTTGTGTCCTCGTTTTTTTTTTTTTTTTTTAAAAAAAAAAAAAACTTATGTTCATGTTCAACTATGCTATTATCGAAATGTTGATGATTGTAACTAATGAGTTGGAATCTTCGCTTTTTTCGTAATATTATTCTAATAAATTTAAGTAGAAAATAATAATAATAATAATAATAAAGTGAAAAAAAGAAAAAAGTAATGGGAGGTGGAGCCATAAAGCAAAAAATGGGAAAGATATCCATTATTGGGGGAAGTGCTATGACTGAGGCGAAAGGAAGTCAGTAGTTGTAACCGAAATGACGTAAATGCCCTTCATCGGTTATTTCAATTTACCATATAGCCCATTACTCACTATCCCTCCTTTATTTATTTATTTTTAAATTTATTCCTCCTTTTTTGTTGCAAGTGGGTATTGTATTTATTGTTTTGTTCATTTTTCGATTTAATATTTGTTGTTTTTATTGAATGTCATATTGTTATCTACTTATATTGTACTTATTGTTTTGTTTATTTTTCATTTTAATATAATATTTAATGTTTCTGTTATTTACTACTTCATTCACTTGTTTCCCAATTCCCATATCCCGTTCTTACCTTTTCTTTTTATTTTTCTGGAAAAACAAATTATGTAAAAGATAAGAGAAAGATGCCCTAAAAAAGGTATCTTTGTTTAGGTGATCTTGATGTGGGTAAAGAAAATAAATAAATGTTTATGTTATTTGCCTCTTCTTAAAAAGACGACTATCATTTTTATTTAAATTTTCTTAAGAATATTTATTTTAGATTACAGGAAAAATTACTTTTTTTTATTTCTGAAGAATATGTGGGTTTAATCCTTGAATTTAAAATACGTGTCTTTTTAGTCTCCAAATTTATAAGAATAAGTTCATTTGGTTCTTATATTTTCAAAATTTATCTTTTTAGCCATGAGTTTTTAAAAATAGAATTAAAAGGTCCCTCAAGTAATTTTTTCTATTACTTTAAACAATTATATGACATTCTAAATTAGAAGAATAATTTTTAATAACCATCCCCTATCTAAAACTACTTTTTTTATAATTTTAAATATCATATAATTAATTTAAAAATAAAAGGAAAAAATATTTGAGGGACCTTTTAAACCTATTTTTTAAAATCTAGGAACTGAAAAGATATGTTTTGAAAACTCAATGACCAAATAGACCTATTCTTATAAATTTGGGGATTAAAAAGGTACATTTTTAAAACTCAAAGACCAAATGCACAAATTATTCAAATCTCCAGGACTAAAAAGGTAATTTTTCGTAGATTAAATTACAATTTTTATCTATTTAGTCTCTAAATTTTTTAGTTTAATATATTTATAAACTTTCAATATTTTACCTAAAAAGTATTTAAATTTTCAATTTCATGTCTAATAAGTCATTGACAAATTCTAAACTTTTAAAGATTAATTACTCAGTTATATATAAATTTGAACATTGTGAACTACATTATCAACTTTACCTTTATTCTAAAATTAGAAATAGAGTTCATTACTAATCAATATTGCCTACAATATATGCTACAATTGAGTTAAGTTCTTTTTCTTTCTTTCTTTCTTTCTTTCTTTTTTGAATCATTGAGTTAAGTTCTTTAGTACAATGCTCCAACCATGGTTAACATGAACTAGATCTAATTTGGAAGCTGTGAATTGGCCAACTGATCCTACATGGTGCAATTTTAACTACATAGAGTTATCTAACTTCAAAGGAGAAACAATGGGATGAATTCTTAGAGAAAAAGTTTAAAACATATTTTAAATACAACTTTATCCACTTTACTTCTAATTTTAGTTCAATTTTTTAACATCAAAATGACTATTTTCATTCAGTCAGTTTACTTTTAAAAATTTGTTCAGATTACAAAATGATGATTTTTTAAAGTATAAAAACTAAAATAAACAAATATAAAATATAGAAATCAACATTAACATTTTAAAAGTGAACTTTAAAATATGGATTTTGTACTAGTTGAATGGATGCGTATTTCTAACGTTCATACATTTTTTAATCACTTGACACATTTTGTGTGAGATCACTTTTTTAAATTTAACTTTTTAAAATAAAATAAAATAAAAATAAGAAAATTGTGAAAGTAGATTTTTAGTACAAGTGGGGTATATAAATTTAAATATTCAACCTCGAGAAGAGAGTATATGTCAATTAAATTATATTGATAATAGACTTAAAAAAAATAAGATGTTTATTTATATTCAACAATATGATTGCATATTTATATTAACTTAATATTATATTCTTTTGTCACAAATGCTGTCAATATAACTGCTAATGCATTTCGCTTGATTAAATAAATTCAAATAACATATAAATTGCAAACTTAGAAAATCTTTTTAAATCTATCAGCTCTACCAACTCTCTCTATTTATTCTAGTCAATATAATTGAAAACGACTATATTTCATTCCTATGAATTTTTTTTTAAGTAAAAGACAAAAGTATAAGATAATTCAAAACCGACAATATCATATAAATGTGAAGATATGTGTGGCGAGATTCGTGTCCCTATCATATTTATACCTCACCTTTAAACAATAAAAGAAAATGATGAAGAAAATTAGGGGATCTTGATAAGAAAACAACAAGAGAGAGAGTAAAATCCTGCAAAGATTAAGGGCATGTGAAGGTTGGTGAACATATTCAACCAATATGAAAGCAAAGAAAGAAAAACAAGACAACTACCTAATAAGGGGATCTAGTTAATGTGACTTTGAGGTTTCTATTATTTTTAGACCGTACATAAAAATGAATTTTAAAAGTCTAGTCCGAAAATTAGTTTATTTGATCAAATTCATATATTTATTGATCAAGATCGATAGATCTAAAGACTTGCATTAAAGATCTTTTTAATGTTAGTATAATTTGACTCGGGAAATCCTTGAGATGCTCATGATTTCATTGATACAAAGTCATCTAAACATGAAAAGAAAGAGGAGATAAATTGAAAATTTGGAGAAAGCTTTAAATTATTGCATCACGACATTCTTGTTCTTATCATCTATATATCAGATTAAAGATTTCTCTGTCCTCCCAAATCTCATAAATACATCCAGTACAATTCCCTCTAAATTCCCACAGAAACTCAATAAATTTTCTGATCTGTAACATAAATTTTACTCTTGGAAGCTCTTTATGGATCACTTTGCTCTATCAGATATTGTTATTTAATGACATTGTGGGCTATTTCTATACTATAGTGTATAATAAAAATATCACGAGGCATTGAAATAATTCATTAATCAAGTTGTTAAGCATTGTATAATCTAATTTAAATGATCAATCACTAAAATAATGAAAGTAAAGAAAAGGTTAATAAGTTCCTAATTTTCTTCTGAAATCTTGGGATCATTGCTGCTGCAGAGAGTAGAGAGCAGAAGAAGATGGTTGTGATACTGGGTCAAAGTTCACATGTAGCACTTTGTTTGTGGGACCAAGTACGACTAATTAATTAAAGTTGCATTTTTTGCACTTTATTTCACGAGATCTTTTTTTTCCTCAAGAAATATTCCACAAGATGTTAAAAATGCCAACCTTAACTTTTTTCTAATGACATGAATTATTGAGAAAACTACAAAAAAAAAAAAAAAAANAAAAAAAAAAAAAAAAAAAAAAAAAAAAAAAAAAAGAAGTACTATAAGATAAATTTGAGAATTCTAAGGAACGGTCATTGGAACCAGCGGTAGAAGTCAACTCTGATTAAGCTGATTAATAATAATAATAATAATAATAATGTTTTGAACCTCTAATCTCTCAATTTCTATATAAATTTTGTAAAAATGTCTTTTTCATCATTTTATTTTGGAAGTTTAATGGTAGTGTATGTACTTTTAAATTTAATTTTTATGCTTTTGACAAATCTTAATTAAATTAGTCTCCATTGTTAATTTAAAAAAATAAATGGTCTCTGATAACATTCACTCTACAAAGTTCTAGAAAGGTATATTAATGTCTTCTCATAAATAAGAATTATTGTTATTATTATTTGGGTTTTCATTTCGTAAACTTTTCAACAAATCATACCAGTATTCATCCTTTGGTTTTCATGTTATAAACTTTTGATAAAGATCAATGCAAAGTTTTATTTCTTTGCTTGAGAGAGAGAGAAAGAAAAAAGGTGCAATCACTAGAAAGGCCCTTGCTAGAGAAGGCATTGGACAGAAACAGTTGATTGATCGATCAAATTATTTTATGAACCAAGGCTCAAAATTTAAGACAAATAATCATTTGATTTATATTTTTTACTTTTAAAAATTAAGTTCATAAATACTCCGAGTATTTTTGTTTTGCTATTCATTTTCTACCAAGGTTTAAAAAACGTTTTTTTTAAAAGGTTTTGTTTTGGTTTTTAAAATTAAACCAAGCTTTCAGTTTTTTTTTTTTTTTTTTTTTCAAATGTTTTAAAATTTTTTTTTTTTTTTCAAATGTTTTAAAATTTTTTTTTTTTTTTACAAAATGTAAAAACTATAGTATAGAAATTGAGAGAAAGCACAAATGAACTTTAAAACAAAAAATCTAAAAATAAAAAAGTTACCAAACAAATCTTAATAAGAAAACAAAAATGGAACTATTTGGATGTCAAACATAGCTCCCATTAAGGACATATAATCTATTAGAAAACCATGATTCAAACTAGAAACATTTATTGATAGAGCTCACCATGGACAAGAGCCAAACCTAAGTGTACCTAAAACTTTCTGAAATCAATACTTCAATTATCTAGCTTTAGTTTCAAGATGAAAGCTAACTTCATAGCTCAAGTCTCCATAAACAAAATAATTCAAATCTTTAGGGTTGGAAATTGTACTTTAATGTATTCATAGGACTACTACATAGGACTACTACAATGATCAATGAGAAAACCAAACCGCATGTTTAAAAGTGCAATCAAAATGATTAAAATCATTTTTATTATGTTTAAAAATCAATCCAAGTTAAGCTTTTAATGATTAAAAATCAATTTTAGTGGTATAAAAATATACTTGGAAGGTACAGTATTAAACATCAAATTAATTTTGAATGATTAAAAGGTAATATTAGGATACACTTGTATCATGCTGATGTCAGCTCTCTCTCACCAACTTTGGCCACCCATAATCAAAGAAACCACACTTCTAGTTCCTACTAATGAACAAGTTGGACAATCAGCATATTCTATCAGCTTAAGAGGCCATAAGAAAAATGTAGATCAATTGCTCCATGTTTCCCATGTATACTAGGATGAAAAGCTTTCAGATTTCCTCAGCAATTTTTAAGCCAAAAAAGCTTCTTGTCTAACTACACTTGCACTTCATTTATTGTGTAAACTATTCACTATTGCCCTTCCATCTTATTTCCTTGGGTGATGAGTTTTTTCCCCTCATCATCAAAACATGCCTAAACTAAAGTCTAGCTTTATAAATAAAATGTAGAGGACTACAAACAATTGCTTGTTTCACCTATATTACATAAACTACCCTATAAGAAGCAAAATTTAATCCATCCTGCATGAATTATGATGCTATTTTAGAAGAGAAGACAACCAAAATTTTCGATCAAACCTTTACATAGCACAAAAATGGTGGTAGAACATGGTCCAATCACTTTGCATCCATGATTTGTACAAAGAGTAAATAAGATGGATTCATCTTCAAGTTCTTCCAAGCCACTATCAGTTTAAGTTATGCTGCAAGATGCATAAAGTAATATAGTCATGTAAGTAGTTTGGTGTCATTAGTGTTAACAACGCATCAGAACGATCAAATTACTAATGAAAACAAAAAATGTGAACTATTTAAATGCAAAGTAATAAACCATACATCTTGAACCTTCATTGCATTCCTATGACAACACTTCTTTATTCGACACTCCCCATGAAATGAGCACAAATTATTTAGTAGTAGAAATAAACCTAATCAACCTAGCAGCTCGAGAATGGGATAGACATACACTATCTTAAATCCAATAACGTTATTTTTATCCTAGAAGCTCTCAAGTATCAATTGTAACATAGGGAAGGGTTAGGAGGAGTTCTTATTCACAAGGAGAATATGCATTATGACTAACTATAAAGGTCGTTATTAAATAATCAAGCTTTTAATTTTTTTCAAGTATAAAAAATTTAGATGACCAAAGTCATTATGTGGAAACATGATTCCTCTATAATAATAATACTAAGGATAGAGAAGTCAGTAGGTTCATAGTTTTACCTTTTTTTTGAAATAGAAACATAATAGGTTCATCATTTTATAACCTTGTAGAATTATTGGTTTAAGAATGTAGCGGTCTGAGCACTCCTTAACACTGCCAACATTCTACCCTCGAACTCAAATCCTGAAATTCAACGGCATGTGAGTAAAAAACACAAGAACATACTTCTTCATTTAAACTTGATACTGGATTTTGAAGTACAATTAAAGTTAGGAGTGGACAAAATAATATCAAGATTTAACTCGTTAAGTAGAGAAATATATCCTATCCCAAACACTTAGGTAAGGAGGGAATAGGCTATCTATACATTCTTAATCTCAGAATAAATTTTTGAAGGTTAGATTATAAATTTGGGATTTGTAGTTTGGGATTAGTTTTACATTTCGATTTAACCTCTCTGAACTTAGATTCAATTTGGTCTATGTGATTTTTCAATTTTCAACTCAATCCTTATAGTTTTGTTAGATTTCACAAATCGAACTTAACCATTTACATTTTTAACCCTAGAAAATCCAATCTTTCATTTCTATTTGTTCTTTACTAAGCCCTGAATTCTAATACCGTCAACTATCAGTGTATCATACTCGATCCATGGGTACGGAAAAAAGTATGTACATAGGACATTTGCGAGGTATGATTGAACAATAGGAACTAAATTGGAACTTTGAAATCCACATAGAACAAATTGAAACTTGGCCCAAATCATGAAAACCAACTACAAACTTTTAAAATCATAAAAACCAAATTGAACCTTCTAAAACCATAGGGGCATATTCATAGTTTAACCATTCTTTAATAAGAAAACAGCAAATCATATGATCTGACATGCTAGAACCTACCCATAAATTTTGTCTTTAATTTTTTTCTAAAAGCATTGAGAAGTTTACCTTTCTACACAATGAGGCAGTATGGTCATTAGTATTGGTAGTTGAAACTTGCTGAGAAGGTTGGACCAAAGAAGCAGCTTGTCCAATGAGTTTTTGTTGTAAACCGATCAACCCTTTATTGAACAAGTTGCTTGTACTCGGTCTTACTAATTCTTCTGCTGGAGAATGCGCCAATCTACGTGCTCTTTCTTTCAACCTTAAGAACCCCAGCTGGTTTCCGAATTGGTTGGTTTGCGATGGATTTCTCAGCATATTTCCTCAAGAGTAGTTGGTTTTCTTGCAATATCCACACTATACTTTCCCTTTTTTATGGCAGTTTTCGAGTTCCTTTTTTGAAAAGAGGTTCAAGAAACTGAGCTGAATTATCCGCTAAATTATCCACAGTTACCGAAGCTGAGGAAGTCCCCAACATTAGTTTTCTTCGACTCTTCTCTGCTAACTTCAGGCAATACTTCTCCAATGTTTAGGTAGAGGCTTGACAACCGAGATCTTTACCAAATCGCGTCTAGGTTTCTTTAAGACAGAGAAAATTTTTTTTTTGCACCACCATTTGAGCATTTTCATTCACTGTTCGCACAAAGATCAAGTTGCTACCACAGCAACGAAAAAGACTGTAGTAAGCTTCTACAGTATTCCGTGGCCATTAATCATGAAGCCTGCATTCTACTTCAAATGATCCGGTGATCTTAAGTTCGAGAAAGGCTCTTTGTCAGCATCCACATTTCTTTTGTTGTCTAATAAAGGGAACTTTTGCCAGTTTATTCATTAGCTAAAATATTAGCTGCGCAGCCTTCCACAACTTCTTGAATAAGAGATAGCTGACTGCATAGTTGCTCCATAGATGTGGTTATCCTCACCTTTCTGCATATAAACATCATGACGGGCTACCAATGCTGCAGGTAATTTTGTCAATTGAGTATGCGGCTGGTAACTGGGAGAATTGAAGCGTCTATTTTCTCCATGTTACTCAAAAAGATATGTGAAGAACTTCTGCAACTTATCCCAAGACCAAGACATTAGTTTCTGTTTGGCCATGATTGAACCAGACACCCAAAGGCCCGATTATAATGAAATATCAAGAACAGAGGAAAATAGGGAAGTAGAAGATTCTGAAATATTGATCATCCCTAAAATAAAACAGAGGCCACGTATAAAAGAAGAAGCAACCCTAATAAACAGACACATGAATATGATAGGGTTCAGTACAGATGCTAAAAGAACTGAGAAAACAGAACAATAAAAAAATTAACAGTGATTAATAAAGGATATTGCCCTTGCTCTGGTTCCATGTAGATGGGATCAAAGTGGAAGATGACGAACAAATCTTCTTTATTTTCCAAGAGAATATGCACCCATAACTAAGTAGCTCATTGAGTATATGCATGAAAAAAAGAAACGTCAATAATAAATAAATAAGAAAATACAAACAATGGGAGAAGAGTTACACACTGTCGTGGGAACAACCAAGAACCAAAATCACAGGATATCTAATAATTGCACGTGATTAATTTGGTGCAAGATGCTGTCTGAGTAAGTTTTGGTACCAACACCGTAGTATTGGGTTAGCTTCAACAGTAGGATTTCAAGATAAGGCTCAAGAAAGATTAATATAAGCGAGCATGGCACTGCAAGCTATGAAAATGCAGTTTCAAACACACCCACAAACTATGAATCAGAAAAAGAAGCAAAAGGTAAACAGGTAACTCTTCAACCTACTTTCACCCCAATGGAATGATTCAACTCAACCAGAAAGAGCTAGGCAATGAATCGGTGAGATGAGATGTTAAAAACAAAATCATCGTAGTGACCCACAATTTCAAGAATCAAAATCACATAAATTACCAAGAGTGAAACAAACCTCAGTCAAGCTTTAACAGCAGTTCCCTGATCTCTCTGATAGCAGAACTTGCAGCATAAAGTGTCATCTTTTTAACCTGCCAATGGAGAAAATGCAAATAACTAAAGAAGCAAAAAAGTGACCATAAATTAATTAAATGCCAAAATAAGAACTAGTTGTGGATCATACATTTTCCTTTACATCTCAATTTCAACCTATATATAAAACCGTTGATACATTCACTCCTTTCCACCATCTCATTTTTCATCATGATAATATTTGATTTCACAGAGAACCATACTGACTCTTGATGAGGCAAATAAATATTACTCCTAATCACATGAGGTGTAGAGACTTTTAGCCACAATGCAATTTGAAAGAGGCCTAAGCCTCTCTATTTAAGGTTAAAAGGAGGTGTAAGTCTCAAGGCTAATAGGCCTCGAGGTGTAAGTCTCAATAGCCTTTCAAAACATTCTGTTAGCTATTCAAATATGGTGTCATTATTTCCTTCATCGTCATATCATGCTCCAAACTGATCAACGCGACCTATGCCATACCAATCTTGGACAATTATAGCTTGTCAGAAAAAATAATAATAGTAACAATAATCATGGTTTGTCCAATTATAATAGGGTACAATTTTGAAATAGAATTTCAGCCTAGGTTGCGGATACACTATCCCAACAAACCATTCCCTCAAAACACATTATCCATTTATGCATACCTCTTTCATAAAATCACAAAGTAGGTGGCACTGGCGATTGATCCTCATATGGCTCCTGTCGTGTGATCTAACTGAGAATCCAGAGTCCAAACTCTACATATGTTTACATCCTTGACTCATGGTGAACTACACTATAAAGGTTCGTCATCGCTCATCCATCTCACCCTAATCCAGGATTACTTTTGAGATTCTTTCGATAGGACTTTTGATGGCTACTCAAGTTTTTTTATGAACTTATAAATGATTATTGTGAGTTTTCTTCCCATCGATGAATTGGGGACATCAAAGAATGGTGAAGAATGCTCAATCTGCAGGCAGAACTTGACATTGGCACTACCTCTAGCTGGTTACTTCCAGCCCTTCCAATTCCAAGCATATTTAGGACAATTTTACCATGAGTTCAACGAAAGCCCATCCAAGTCCTGAGGTTTTCATACTACTCTAGTGATAGTGAACCATTTACGTAAGCAAATCTTTACCTTTTATGCATTTTTTTTAGTTCAAACAGAAACCAAACAACTAGGAAATATCTGCAGATAGTCAAAGATACCAAACAACTAAGCGCGGGTACGTATACCAAACAACTGGAATATAAAATAATTCTAGTTTATTATATCACAACAAAACTATCTCAAACAGAACTCAAGATCCTTGACTGATAAGCCAAGAAGAATCAATTTGAATGTAATCTCTTAAATTCTTAATTGGAGTACATCCAAATAAACAACAAGTTCAAATGCAAAGATCCTCTCAAATAAAAATACAACCGTGTTATAAAAACCGGGAAATTAAGGGTGAAAAATAAAGGTACCTCCAATTTGTCTTCCTTAGCTCTATGTGTTTTAGGAAGGAAACGGAACTCCTCTGTTAACCGAAAGCATTCTTCCACATTTTCGGGGGATACAAAGTCCAGAGCTACTTTTATGCATGACTGGTTGAAAATTTGAAACATGTAGAATTAAATACAAGGGGGGAAAAAAACAATTAAAGGAGACCAGAATATGAGATTAAGGCAAATACATAACTGGATGTCCTAACAAAGGATGAAAGTTCTAAAGTTACTTCTATAAAAGCTAAGCATATCCAATTCCAGCCAACTCCAATCTCCCTTATCGTTCCAATTTTTTCGATTGCATTTTTCATTCAATTCAATCAACCATCAAGCAAAATTATAACACTACAAATATTGACAAAAATATAAATAGATGGAAGCTAGTCAATACCTGTCTATTTCGAACTTGATGAGGGCATCCTGCCGGAATGAAAACTGCCTCACCAATGAATTGTTCAAATGTCCAGGGTTCAACACCTACATATAGGGATAGAAAGTAAAATAACCATACATTTAGGTAGAACAGTGGGATAAGGAAGGAGCAGTTACCAAATTCCTCCTTTAGCTGCCTCTTGTGTTTTGTATTAAAGAAAACGGTCTGATCATGAATTGGATGAACAAGCTATAGAAAGCACAAAATGAATGCAATCAATCTCCTGAACAGAGCATCTTGATGAAGCTAACACTAACCAAAACAAGTACTTACAGAATCTACAGGTTTACACTTCATATGACGAAATTCCTTCTGGTGCTTTTTTAAGAACTCGACTATCTTGGGAACATCCTGCCTACGGAAAATGTCCCAAACAGCTCCACCAGTAGCAACCTCCCTCTTTTCATCATCTTTTAAATGACTATCTGCCCCATTCATAATTGATTGTTTTGATCTTCGATCATTAACTTCATTGCGCCCTGAGGCTTTTTCTGAATTATAAATTTCATGATGGATTTTACTTGTATCGTTAGAAGATTGACCACATTGCTGATTGGGTGTGCATGCAATAACTACTTTCTGAGTAGTCCTAGGTCCATTTGGACAATAGATATTAGCCGAAGCACCAGTACTGCATGTGTCTGCAGATGAATCTCTGATAGTAATATCTGTTAAATTGGAAGAGTTACACTCATGTTCGTCAAATTGTTCTCTGCTCTGGGGCTTTGATTCTCCAATTGGTTTTTCAATCATAGATGGACCTGCATTTACACATTTGATAGGTTCTGTAACTACTTTTCTAAAAGTTGCATCTAAATCCATCAAGCATGATTTCTGACCTGCAACTTGATTTTGTTTACATTCAGAATCCCTTTCTGTATCATCAGATGTACTTTTTATTTCACCATATAGTTCAGAACGATCTTCCGCAGCAAAACGTTTTTGCCTCTTTTCAATGAAAGCACGTTGCCAGGTCTTAATATTAACTTTACTTGTATGAGTCAGTACATTTACCTTTACCAAAGTTATTGTAATGGTAAGCAATGCGGAGCAAAAACATTAGATGCAATAACAAACATTATCAGCAGAGAATGATATACTTGGCGATGCATTATGATATTTTCTCATGCAGGCAAAGAATATACAAACCAAATTAAACTCTTCAAATTTAAAATCTGACTGACAGGCTCATAAATACTGAGATGTTTGCTAAAGATCTCATGTTTGCGCATTCGTTAGTCAACAATCACCCATCAATTAATTACATATCAGAAGTTTTTCAGATTACAATATACTGTTATATGTAATGAAGAGTTCAAAAGAAAGAACACTATTTAAATGAGATTTCTCCCAGACGCTTTTTCCAAGCACCCTGATAAACTCCTAGACAGATTGCCCATTTACTTAATCTTTATTTTAACAAAATAAACTAACTTCATAAAAGAGTACAAGATGAAAAAAAAAAAAAACAAGAAGCTAACTTCATAAAAGAGTACAAGATGAAAAAAAAAACAAGAAGCTAACTTCATAAAAGAGTACAAGATGAAAAAAAAAACAAGAAGCTAACTTCATAAAAGAGTACAAGATGAAAAAAAAAACAAGAAGCTAACTTCATAAAAGAGTACAAGATGAAAAAAAAAACAAGAAGCTAACTTCATAAAAGAGTACAAGATGAAAAAAAAAAAAAACAAGAAGCTAACTTCATAAAAGAGTACAAGATGAAAAAAAAAACAAGAAGCTAAGGGATACATAAATCCGCCTGTACCACTCGATATGCAAAAAATGAGTCCTTTTTACTTTTATGTGTATGCGTGTATATGGCTTATCAACAAAATAAGCTGAAAAAATATCTATATGAAGGTGGAAAAAAGATACAGATGCAATGGAATGACTAAAAAATTACCGCATCAGACATATCACAGTGAAGCTTTGTTACAGAGTCACCTCTGCTCAGCTCCTCCTGGAATCCATACGCAATATAAGTTTTGGGTCCCATATCAGGCTTTAGTGAGCCCTCAGGAAGTTTGGTAGCAAGATTCAGAAGACCATATTTTGGATGGGTATATTCACTGTAAGGAAGTGCTGCAATAAATTCGGCACAATGCCTAGGTAAACGCTCCTCAAATGAAGTTGATGAAGGCCAATCCTTCAGTTTCAACATTTCTGGCCATCCATTTCTGTGCATACGGCCTTCTAAGTAACCGACAAAAAACTGGTGGATATTTATCTCAACCTGCAAATAGTGACATGTCAACAACATGTACTACTACAACCAGAACTTTGAAGGATATAATAAAATTAACAACACTTCCTTTACCGTTATAACTTGAATGCAATTTGATAACTGACCTCACACCAATCCAAGCAATCAATGGCCTTCACACTGCATGTCTCCTCTTTGAACTTCGCATTCGCACCTGTTTGTCTAAAAGCTCTCCACATAACCATAGGTTCCCAACTAAGACCAGATGTTTTGTCAAGAACATTTCTGACAATAACAGGTTCACCCTTCATCCAGTGCCTTTGAAAATGGTTAACACCATCATCCATTACATCTTCAGCATTAGGGGAATATAAGAAGTTGTCGTGACTATTTTCCCTGAAAGCTGCTTGTCTGACTTCACTACTGTTAAGACAGCATGATGAACAGACTTCAGAAGGACAAGTATCAGGTACTGTGTAATCACTTGTAAGCCCCTCTGCTCCTTCAATTAACTTCGTAGCCCAATCAGCTTTAAGGGAACGTCTCAACTCCAAACTTGCAATCCCACAACCTCCACGTTCTTTTGGAGGACAAGGTATGCTACCATCAGGATTCGCACTCCAAACCTGGGAACTTGATGACATGCCACCTACAGTAGTCTTAGATGTGGATGTCAACTGGCATTCTTTTCCTGCCAGCACATTGATGCACTTGTGATGTTGTTGACCAGACAATTTATTTCTAAAAAATTTGCAATATATAGTAATTTTGCTACCTTCAGCATGGAAACTTTCCCTCAACTCTTTACAGCAGCTAAGACATAGATCATAAGAACAGTTCGGGTTGAAGCAGCTTCTGTAAAAATTGAAGATCGAAGTGTTGCAATTGTCACTGTCAAATAAAAACATGTTTTTCTGAGGGGGAGAGAGAGAGAGAATGCATTTTCCAGTATGTGTGGAAGTAATTAAAAAACTGCGTATTCTTAACTATTCTTCTGTTATATACAAATATATAGGAAAAATACTCATTACAACATGAGGAAAAAGAATAAAGACAACAAAGGCCACTTACACAAATAATATTTACTCATCTGGTCGAAGTAATATTGTAATTATAACAATAATAAGTTTGAAAATATACCAATACATGCGCTCTGTTTGAACCAGTTTTATTCTTTTTACATCCACTTCTTTCAATTGAGCATCTGAAACCCACAAAGAATTAGATTGGTCATTTAATAACAAATTCCAGAAATGAAGTTTATTCTCTCAAAACCAGATTGTTTAAAGCAATGTACCCTGTATATTCCCTTCAACCTCTAGTTCATAACTCTGTTCCCTTTGAATATGCCTGAGAATGGGCAGAACCTTGTGTAGCAAGAATTTTAATCGCTCAACTTTTACACTTGCATCCAATTCTTTAGGAGCAAACTGTCAATACAAAACAATACACAAGCATAAAACAACCACAAAAATTGGGTGATTATGTATCAATGACTATCCGACATAAAGTTACTGGAAAACGAGGGTACATGGTAGAAAAGAACTTTCACCTCAACAAACTCTCTTAAGCAAGCCTTGCAATTACAGTTACCACGGCAACATGGACATGCATTCTCAACATCCTCCCTTGTTTTATCAGGGTACCTGTTTCATAAAGAACCATTTTCAAGAGTTTTTCCTTGACATCCAAAAATGGCTAAAACTAAAAGCAAGCAACCCTAAAATTATGTTTGATTTGACACCATGTTAACTGCAGAAGATACGAGCTAAAATTAATCAGTCTTCTTACCATCGTTCAATACACTTATAGCAAAACCGTTTTCTTTGGCAATTTGAACAAAAGACAACCCCACTTGTATCACTCCGCAGACACTGATGACACATCAAACTCCCACCGTTCTTTTTATTTGGCATATCCTGCACGTGAAAGTCCATTTCAAAACAAACGGGCGACAGTCTTTCACAACTTAGCGTAGTTGAACTCTGATCGAAGACTAAAAATTCATTCACTAATCACATATTACGGAGCAGCATTTTTCATCACAAAAACTGAATAGAACACATTACATCCAACTTTCATGCAAGGAGTAGAATATTCTTTCGAAACAATTTATGGTAACGACGTTCAAAACGAAGGATAAATTAATATCAAGCTTTGAATTTACCGTCTCAACCGATTTTCCATTCGTTAGAACATGATTTCTCTTGCGCTTCGCAGACGTGCCATCCCTTTTCGCAGAATCGGCCCTACCATTTCCGTTACTCAATTTGGACGCCGTGAAATCAGATTTTCCAGAATCTCTCGCTATTGTAACATCCTCTAAAGAAATGTTCTCTCTATCACAATTAAAGAGGTCCGTTTTCTGCTTCCTCACCAGACTTCTATTCCGCTCTAACTCATCCTCGCTCTCTTTCCCTTCCGATCCAAATCGTGGTCTCACCTCGTTCCTCTTCGCCGCCTCCTCCATAACTCTACTGCCTCTGTCTCCAGAATTCCGCACCTTATTCAAACTTTGCATCATGAGTTGGATCAAGTGCCTCTCACAGTACGATTTCCCAGGCGAGGCCAACTCCTAGCAGCGCCGCCGAGCGCCGTCGTTACGCTTACAACGGAGAGCGTCCGATGATTCCATATCCATATCGGAATGCAACATGGTTTCCGGCAGGGTCATGAATTGAACAGAAGTTCTATTAGAAAAAGAATCAACAGAGCAATGATTGGTATTCAATTGGGGAAGCAAAATCTGTATGGAGGTGGAGAAAGGACTGCGATTGCATTAGTGAATGAAGAATATGAATGATGATTCATTCGAAACTTGCGAGGAAGAAGGACGGCGTAGGCAAGGGAAGTGGGAGAACAAGCTTGGGAATGGGAAAAAATTAAAAAGCGGGAAGGGGATCTGGCGGCAATTAAGTGGGCGCTTCCGTTCCGTTGTGAACCAATTAATCTCATGTAAATTGTAATCAAAATGAGAATAGTTTGGAATGAAATAAATCACGGTGCAATGTGTTGAAATTGGTATTTTTTATGTTTAAAGAAACCCTAATATCCTTTGTTTCTAATTAATTAATAAAGATAAATAATATACTGTATTTTCTCCAAAAACAAATAATAATAAAGAATATGCTACATTATAAATTAACTAAAAAAATATACATGTGCACCAATTAAAACATACCTTAAAATTTTTATTTACTTATTAATATTTTGATTATTTTCCCATTCAAAATTTTATACTGGAAAAGACTTCAATATCTATATTAAAATAAAATAGGTATAATTATCTTTTTGGTGTTAAATTTTGAGTCTAATTTCTATTTAGGCTCTTAGATTTTAAATTGTTACACCTTTAGTTTGAGTTTGATTTCAATTTAATTTAGACATTAATGCTGTTAGTTACTTTAAAATAATTATAAAGTAAAATTTTAGACTTTAATATTTATAGAAAAGTAATGAAATTTAATTAATTAATATAAATAAGAAAAGTCTGAATGAAAAGTGAATCTTGGAACGAACGAATTAAATTGAAAAAAAAAAAGTTAAATTTCAAGGATATTTCAAATATAGTACTAAATGAAAACTAAATTTAAAATTAAGATAAAAGAAAATGTATTTTAATATTTGATAGCGTGACATAAATTCTTTATAATAAGTGACGCACTATAAATTTCTCATGATTTTCGCTGCAATTGCGAAGAGGGGGAGGGGAAAATATGCACGGCTAGATATGTAATATATAAAATTGTGTTGATCACTTTTGTAGAAATATTCGAATAAGTGCTTTTAAAAACAACTTGCAACTTTACTGGTTGCATTTGCATTTTCTATTTGCATCTCAATTTCGTCTTTTAACTTTTTATAATATTCCTTTTGGATATGTTTCACTTGAATAATTATCTTAGTTTTGTTTTTAACAATTTTAACATGGCCATAAATATGTGAATTAATATGTCCATAGGAACGTTATTTCAAATCATACGAATTATAAATAATTAGAGAAAAAATCACATAAATATATAGCGTGCATGCCAATTACTATTATCTAAGCTTATTATTATAACAAGTGGATATTAAATGAAACAATTATATAATACGAGAAAATGACTATCTATACTAATTGTATAAATATTTTCAAAATTTGGAGAGTAAAGTTTAACAAATACGTGTATTTCTTAACTTCTAATAGATGCATCTGGCACACTCCTAGCTTAGAGAGGTCTTAATGAACTTGATTTGATTTTTTTAGTATAATTTGAGCTTATTTAAAACCGTCAACTTGAATTTAAATTAATGCAGTGTGTTATGATTTCAATAGAGAAAAGTTCCTCTTCGTTCTCGAAATCTTGAAGCTCGTTACATTTTGTATGTGACAACCATCTTAATATTTTACAATTTTACAGTTGAAGGTAGGTAATCTCCATAGTCTAAATTTAGACATCAATAATAATGACTAATAATTAATGATCTTTTCACGTGATGCAACAGTTTGATATTGAGTTATTATCTAGATATCGATATTTTATTTTAAATATTGGTGTGGGACCATAGATATTTTATTTTTGCATATATTCGAATTGAATGAGATAGAGAATCTCATCAATTCAATTTAAAACGGAACTTTTTTTTAGTCTTAACGTAATTAAATCTAAAAGAACTGTTATTATTTAACATTTCATGGTTTGTATATTCCATTAATTTTTTTAAGCATACCTTTGGTAAAATAATTAAAACTAAATATAAAATTAAACAAAAATCTTTTCCTAATCGATCTTGATTAAAATTTCATCCTAGCACTTTTTAGAATGTAATTTGATCCAAATAGATATAAACTTAAAAATGTCAACAAAATATTTGCCAAAAATTGTTTTTTATAAATAATAAAAAAAAAAATCTTTTATTATTTTATTGTTTATTATTATTATAATTATAATTTTGTTTTGTTTCCGGTTTATTATTTGGTACATTGGGTACAAGCAATTTGACTTTCCTCGAATGGAAGGTTTTATTATTTATCATCATTGATAATGGTTGTTGTCCTTGTCCATAAAGACAACGTCCTATATTTGTAGGGTTGATTGTACCCTTTGTACGAGTCTATGTGTGTACCAACACTTCCTAAAACATATATATAAATATAACACTGTTATTTATTTTTACTTTTTTTTTTTCAGCCACTCAAGGCAAATAGCTTTTCACGTCGCCAAACCTTTTCTCGCTGACGCTCCACACAGTTTTGCCAAAATTAATCACAAAAAGCCAACCCACCAAAGTATGTTTCATATTAATTTTTTTGAAACCAAATGACCCTATTTATATTTATATTAAGTTAAACTATTGAAAAATAAATTATTTGTCAAAACAAAAAGATGCATTTCATTTTGATCGATATATATGAGGGGCCAAGCGTGGCCTAGCAATAGCTATTAAGGGATGAGCTTTCGGCATTGTCATCCCATATACCTCATTAGTATCAATATCTTGTGGTTCCATTCCTTTTGGTGGAGTCCAATCAAAACAATGAAATAGTTGTGCCAACCCCATTAACACCAAAGTCACTCCAAGTGGAGCGCCAGGACACTTTCGTTTGCCCGCACTAAATGGTAGAATCTTAAAATCTGCTCCATGACTTATCTCTACTTTACTCGCAATCCCATTTGTTGGCCAATGTCTCTCTGGCCTAAACTCCTCCACATTGTCCCAAATTTTAGTGTTTCGACCCAACCCATGAGTGTTGATAAAGATTCGAGTCTTTGCAGGAATATCATACCCGTGGATTCTCGTGTCACGCAATGATTCATGAGGGATTAAAAATGGGCCAGCTGGATGCATACGAAAAGTCTCTCGTACAACACACCGTAAGTAATTTAGATGAACCAAATCTGATTCCAACACTAATCGATCAGGACCCACGACAACATCAAGCTCCTGTTGAATTTTAGCAAGAACATGTGGATGTTTAATCACTTCAGCCATCGCCCACTCATTCGTCACAGCTGACGTGTCAGTGGCTGCAGCAATCATGTCCTAAACCATACAACAACCTAAATAACCACTTAAAATCAAAACTTAAAAGAAAGAACACAAACAAAAGTTAAATCCGTAAAAGAATTACTTGAATTAGGGCTTTGATTTCAACGTCATCCATATGTTCCTTCCCATCTTCACCAGGCAATGACAACAAAACATCCACAAAGTCCATATTTCCATCACCATCATCTTGTTGTCCATTAACTTTCCTTCTCTCTCTCTCCTTTCTATGTTCTTCAATAATTTTGGTGTGAAAATCATCCACTTGCTTCTCTACTTTTCTCATCTTCTCTTCACACCCATGAGGATCCACCCACCTCCAAAATGGCAAATAATCCCCCAAATAAATCACCCCCAAAAGCCTAAACAACTCATGGGTTATATGCATAAACTCCATAGCCTCACTTGGGCCAGCAGATCCACCTCCAAAGTATTGCTTCCCAAGCAACATCCTAGTCACATTGTTCATTGAAAATCCTCCCAGAACCTCCCTCAAGTTCACAGCCTTTCCATTTTGGGCCAGGGCCCAAACATCTTGGATCAAATGTTGGGCCTCCGAGGCCCGATGGGCCGAGAACGAGTCCAGCCGCTTGGTGGTTAGAAGATGCTCCATGCAAATCCTCCTCATCCGCTTCCAATTAGGGCCGAAAGGGGCCAAAGCGACGTCGCTGCAACCGTAAGCCAAATGCACGGCGGCGAGAGTTCTCGGCCGGGAGGCGAAAACGTCGTCCTGTTGAAGGAGGATCTCACGGATGGTGGCGGGGTCGTCGGTGGTGATGGCGTCGACGCTGCCGAGCTTTAAGTAGACGAGTGGGCCGTGCTTTCGACAAAGCTCCGCCATGTCGCGGTGGGGGAGGTGGGTGAGCTGGAGGAGGTTTCCGACGATGGGCCAGCGGCGGGGGCCGGGAGGGAGATTTTTTGGCTTTGTCAATAGTTTGAGGCATAGAGATCTTACAAGTACTGTAAACAGAATCGCGAGAGCAAAAGCGATGAAATCCATGAGATGGGGATTGGTATGGTTTGGAGAGTAGTAATTGTAAATTTAAATCATACCAATTGAGTTTGTAGGAATTTTGTGTCATGTTCTTTGGATGTTTTTTTGGGATTGTTTGTGAGAGCCAAAGATCGTGCTATGGAGCTGGTTAATTGGTTGGTAAGACATGAGGAAGAATGCAGATATATATATATATATATATATATATAATATTTTAATTCCTTCACGATGGTTTTAAATGATGTTGATTTAATGAAAGTAATTCTTTCGTAAAAAAATATAATTATTCATCCAATAATCATAATTAACTTGATTGAAGGTTAAATTTTTCAACATGGAATTGATGTACTACCAAAAAAAAATAGAAGTTAGTTTAACAATAATTGATATTACTTTTCTTAGAAAGTTCAATTCTCATTGATATATTAAAAAATAATAACTAAAGTAAGATGTTGTAAATTTTAATATCCTCAATTAAAGTCTCGTTTTTGCCCTTTATTTCACAATTTTTTTAAAGAAATATTCCACAAGATGTTGAAAATGCCAACCTAAACTTTTTCTAATGACATAAATTAATGAGAAAAACTGAAAAAAAAAAAAAAAAAGTGGTATTAGAAGATAGGAGACTGGAAAATTGCTATTTTTTACTTAAAAAAAACCTTTTTCCTCCCAGAACTAATCTCTTCTCTAAAATTTATTATTTTTTTAATATCTTTTTCCACTTTGTCAGACTTTAAGAGAAGGTATAGAATGACTTATAAATGAGGTCAGAAATAGCACAATAAATTACACACCAAGATTCTGTTAAATATGGTGTAATATTCCCAAATCTTATACCAAATCTTACATATTTTCAAATTTTTTACAAATTCAATTATGTTTTTCAAAATTTAAAAATCAAAATGCAACCATTTGGTAAAGTTAACTTAATTAGGAGAAATTCTGAAAATATATAATATTTGGTATAAGATTTAAAAAATTATGTAACATTTGGAAAGTTAACAAAAACAAAAACCAAGTCCAAGAAGACTGAGGAGGCCTTGGGGGGAAGGTAGCGCACTAATTCGATTGGCTTAAGATTTAGAATATTACTTAACATTTGGAAAAAATAACGGAATCGAGAAGTCCCACAACAATCATAAGTTTTTAAAAAAGTTCATTTTTTAGCTAAATGTTGGTGATTGATCTCACTCCAGATGAACTAAGGAAAATTAGTTTAATGAGTTTAAAAAAAACATGCTAGTTTTGAAAAGCGAATACTTAAAAGTGTGTCATTTCTAACAATTTTCCCTTATAAATGTTTAAAAAGTATTGTTATCAATGACTTAGATGGTTTCAATGTCGAAATAGCTATACACTTTTAGTTTTTAAGTTTGAGGATATATTTTTATTTTAGTCTCTAAATTTCAAGATTTAACCTTTAAGGGATCATTAATTGACTATCACAAATATACTTGGACAATTAATTATAAAGTGAGGGAAATGTCACATAAATTCAATTAATTGTTAAATCATTTTGTTCACTATAAAATTAATAGGAAAAGTATCTAACAATGCCTAACAAACGCCTAACAAGCATCAACTACCAGCTACATTTTAAAATCAATAGGTTCCTAAAAGCACAATATTATTTTCTCTAGTAATTATATATTTTTATGATTCATTAAAATTATCCAATAATATTATCTCTGGTGAATATTAAAATTATTGATGACAAATTTAAATAATATAGTACTTAGTGAATAAGTGTTAGAAGAAACAAATTATAAGTATACGTCAAATGTTAAAAAAACATGCATTTATGACTAAAAGATTAGGAAAAACTTATTATAAGTGCAAAGTATAGCTCATTTATAACTAACATTCACTCCTTCTCTTAACGTTGAAGATTCAAAATAATAATAAGAAGAAGAAGAAGAAATTGCGAAAACCAATCTAAAGTATGATGATTATTGAATTACACCCTCGACATTTTGATTGTCCTTAAACCTATATAAGTGTTAAAATTAAATTCTCGAACCTACATAATTATAAAGATTGAAGTTACAATCAAATAAGTTTGAGGGTTCTAAATCATTTGATAGTTAAATTTCTACAACTATTATAACTTTGTGAGTTCAATTTTATCACTCCAATTAATAAGTTCGAGAGTTCAATTTTTGCAATTAAAAGACGAGGGTGTCATTGAAACTACCAACATATTTCGGCGATTTTGTAATTTTCTATAATAATAATGGATTAACCTTTCTCAATAAAAATGTAAATAATAATTAAATGTTATATAAGATTCATTTGGGCCATCAAGCCAATTTCCCGACGGCCATTCACAAACGATCTTAAAATTCCACGTTGTTTTATTTATTCAGGTTAAAGTTGGAGGCCAGATCGAAGAACGACTGGGAATATACAATATAAGTTGTTGGTGAGGAACGTGTCCAAGAGCTTTTTACTTTCAATGTCGGAGCGGGTGTGTCTAGGGTAAGAGGATGACCCGAATAAGGAGATTAATGATGATGGCGACCTTCTTACTTTTCGGGTAAAGTAAAGCCATACCATTCTTGATTATTGAAAATAGGTTTGACGAGTTTGAAAGAAAGGGGAAATATGGGGTGTCTGCATATAACTGATGAACTTCGTTGTGCAAAATCTACAGGTTTGTAGAAAGCCTCAAAAGCAGGTTCTTCTGTAGCTAAGTAAATTGGATAGTTGTATATGTTTCTATGGCTAGATTATATTTTGCGTATATGTTTCTTGATTGTTATAGATTGTTTCTATGGCTATACTATAAGGCTAGATTGGGGAAGAAATTCAAATGTGTATTCTCTAGCATTTGTGCATTATGATGTAAATTATAGAATCATCTATGTTAATGAATGCAATATCTAAAGAAATGATCATCTAGACAAGAACTTCACAGCACTGCGTTCCCTTTCTATCAAACGGACACACACAACACTTTAGTTGTTAAAATTGTCTCTTATAATTTGTTTTTATAATAATAATAGACGTATTTAATTTGACAGAAACGTCTTGTTTCTCATGTCTTACCCACTTGTAATTTGAAATTTTCAAATAAAACTACTCATTTTTCTAAACAAAACTCAAAATTATTCCGAGTGATTTGGGAGGAGAGTTTACATCTTTTTCTTCATATTTAAAAGACGGGTATAAAATTTCGGCATTTTCTTTCTCACACAAGTCAACAAAATCATATTGTTCAACTTAGGCTAAATCTCTAAATCTTTCTTAACTAAAATTTCGTAAATTTCAATGTGCCCAATTAAGAGAATGTATAAAATGATTTTTCAAGTGTTGATGTCAATGACTTAAGTAGTTTTGATATCAAAATCTTTAACAACCAATCACGAGTAATAAAATTGTTAGAAGAAAATACCAATATAAGTATAGCTCAACTGCAAAAAAAAAATGTATTTATGACCAAAAGGTCAAACATTTGATTCTCTCGTCCCATCTAGTGTTAAATCGAAAAAAGAAAAAAAACTTTAAGAAGAATTAGGCCACTGAATACTATTATTTATTTTTTGAAAAAGACAAGTCTTATAATGAGTGTTAAAGTGAGTTAGCTCGGTAATAACTAACATTTACTCCTTCCCGAATCTCATTTGTTGTATGGAAACAAATACTGGTTATGGATAAACCTTCGCAGTATAAATTTTAATTATTATAATATTTTACGTTACAAAACACCAACAAATGGTTCCATGGTCTAGTGGTCAGGACATTGGACTCTGAATCCAGTAACCCGAGTTCAAATCTCGGTGGAACCTTCCTTTTTCTATTTTCCCTTTTTTTTTTTTTGGCCCCCTTCAGAATTTCTTCAACCGCCGTGCAAAGCCGAAGCCAATGGAATTCCTTCTACAAATTACCATACTTCCAATCGGAAACGGCCGGCGTTTCCCTTTCAACTCCTTATTTTCTGGTATTTTCCATCTTGTTTGCAAGAAAGATGGACCAGGAGACCCAACGGAGAATCGAGGAAACCGTGATTGACGTATTGAAGAAATCGAACATGGAAGACACAACGGAGTATAAAGTTCGAGGTCAGGTTGAAGAGCGGCTCGGAATTGATCTCTCAAATAGACAATACAAGTTGCTGGTGAGAAACGTGGTCGAGAGCTTTTTACTTTCAATGTCGGAGCGGGTGTGTATGGGGAAAGAGGAAGAGAATAAAGCGGTGGAGCAGGAGATAGTTCCGAAGAAGGAGATTAACGATGATGGCGACCTTGTGATTTGCCGGGTAAAGTAAAGCCACGCCCTTCTTGATTCTTGAAAATAGGTGTAGTGAGTTCGAAAGAAAGGGAAACTTAGTTGTATGAAATCTGCAGGTGTTAAAGAAAATTATGGTCTAATTTCCTTTTATTTTTCTGATATTTGATTAAATCTTCCATGTTAGCCTTCCATTTGAGAACATTGTGGACCAAATTACCTTCTCTAATGTACCCTTCCAACTGGCCTTGCTTGTGCATTGCAATTGAAAGAGATGTTACAGTAATAAGATTTACAACAAAGCCTCTCGCTTCCATTTTTTCAACCAGAGCTTCCTCAAGCAGTCCCTCCTTACACAGTTGTAACACCATCCACAAGCTGACCCTTTTTCTTCAAATCACAGAATGAAGAGTAGCTAGCTTCAGGCTCTTCCATTCCTAAACAATCCATCAATTAGAATATTGTTTGCCCAAGAAGCAGCTCTTACACCTTGTACCATTTTATCAAAAAGTCGACATGCTTTCATAACTTTCTGAACCTTAAATAGCCCGTCGAGGAGAGAATTATATACAATGGTATCTGGGATAAATCCATTCTACTCCATTTCATTAAAAATCATGGTTGCATCGTCCAATTCGGTTAAGATTTACAGTAACCCTGAATCATGACACGGTAGGTGAAGGCATCAGGCTCATGACCTGACCCTTTAAGTTCCTCCCACACAATAAGTGCATCCTAATTAACCTTCCCTTCCAAACATAGCACATGACTCCGAAACTAAGCTATTTTGCTTTATTTCTTTGAACAGGGCAAGAGATGCATCCAGATAGCCCCAACATCCAAAAGCATGAATACATATATTATAACCACATACATTAAACTCAAAGCTTCTAATTGCTCTAAGCTTAAAAACTTTTTTGAACTCAACCCTCATGTCCGATTTCCTAAGAGCGACCAACAATTCATTACAAGCTAGTAAATGAGGCAAGAAAGGAAAAGTAGTTGCAGCAGTACCTTCTTGGCCTGAATTATTAAAAGCATCAAACAGCTTAAAGAAAATTCACAATGCCAAACCCACCTGGTTTTCTATATTAGGTTTGTAGAGAGCTTCTGAAGCAGGTTCTTCTGTAGCAAAGTAAATTGGAAAGTTGTGTATGTTTCTATGGCTAGATTGTTATATATTCTTTGTTCATGATCATTCTGTACCGAAAGTTTAGATTGTGGAAGAAATTCAGGAATGCATTCTCTGGCATTTGTGCATTATGATATAAGTTATGGATTCATCTATGTTAATGAGTGCAATATTTAAAGAAATGATCATTTAGACAGGAACTTCACACAATTGGGTTATATGATGTTAGCTTTGGGTATGGGGTCTTATCGGGCTGCTTTATTTCATTTGATTACTCATGCTTATTCAAAAGCGTTGTTGTTTTTAGGATCTGGGTCCATTATTCACTCAATGGAATCCGTTGTTGGATATTCTCCCGATAAAAGTCAGAATATAGTTCTTATGGGTGGTTTAACAAAGCATGTGCCAGTTACTGTGTCCTCACTGTCCTGTATCTCTCACACGGACACACTAAACATTTCAGTTGTTAAAACTGTCGATTTCCAAATTTTGACTCTATATGGTTATTGATATATGATCCCCTTAGAACCTATCCACAATGTTATCACTTACTAGCTAAGGATTTTTGGTTTATTTCAGCTATCTAATAACAGGAGTGTGACAATTCATAAATTTAGAGGGGCAGCTATGGTATCAATTAGGCAGTTTTTTGAAAAAGGTGGAAAACAGCTTCCTACTCTTAAAGGTGGGCATTATGCATTGGTCTCTTCCTTTCCTCTTATGGTGAATCTTCTTATTTCGCCTCACACACCGTAACACGTTTGGCTAAGGTGATATGTGGGAAAATTTCTGGGAACTCGATTCTCTTTTATCATGTGAGTTCTGTTAACCTCATTCACCTTCCCTCCTCCCCTTCCCCTTTTACACATTTTTCTTTTAGCGGAGGGTGGGTTGAAAGTGCCTTGCTTCTATCTTGAACTCGAACCATGTAAAGCTAGATTAGTTAGCCACTGCTTTGTATGATTCCAGCTGCTGGATTTTGATTTAAACCTGTTGTCAGTTTTGGTTCGGTACTGAAAATTTTCACTGGTAGGAATCAGCATGTCAACTGAACAATGGTCAACCTTTAAGAGTAATATTCCTGCTATTGAGGAAGCTATTTTGCAGATGAAAAGAAGAAAAAGGTGAGGGAACCATGATGATATTCTTTGTTACTGCTGTTTCTGAACCTGCTAGTTATAGTCCATCAAATTTATTTTATTGACAAGATAACTCCAAAGTTTTATGCTAGGTTTCAGGCTTTACTATCCAATGTAGATTCCAAATAGAATTTGTATTTGATATTTTCATTCGTTAAGGCCCGTTTGATAACTATTTGACTATGTTTTTAGTTTTTGGTTTATGAAAATTGTCTTCGCTTTCTCACTGTTTCTTCCCGTGGTTTACATTCTTTAAAGAAACATTTGAATTTTTAATCAAATTCCAAATGCATAAACAAAATTTTAAAAACTTCTTTTTTCGTTGTCATAACTTAGCTTGGATTTTGAAAACATTTGTAAAATTTAGATAACAAAATAAACAAATGTGTGTTTATAAGCTTAAGTTTCAAAAACTAATTGACTATCAAAAGGCTTCAGTTGTCTTGTTTGTAGCATTTAAAAATCTAGACAATCGATGTATATTTGAATAATCTGACTCTGCTATATCATGTAGATCTGAACTTGATGCTGAGAAAATTGGTGCTGTCTCGGAACAAACGACTGTGGTAACTCCTCCAAAATTTCCAAATGAAACTATTCGATTTGATGGAAAAAACTACATTGCATGGGCACGTCAGATGGAGTTTTTGCTGCACCACTTAAAGATTGCTTATGTATTATCTGATCGATGTCCTACTGCGGTGCTTGAGCCAGAATCAAGTTCTGGAAATGCTGATCAATCCAAGGCTGCTGAACAAAAATGGATGAGTGATGACCACATGTGTCGCCGCAACATTCTGAACTCCCTCTCCGATAGGCTTTTTAATGAATACGCAACCAAAACAATGAGTGCTAGTGAACTTTGGAAGGAGCTAAAATTACTATACTTTTTGGAGGAGTTTGGCACTAAGAGGTCTCAAGTCAAAAAGTATCTGGAGTTCAAGATGGTTGAGGAAAAGTCAATATTAGAACAAGTTGAAGAACTTAATAACATTGCTGACTCCATTGTTTCTGCTGGAACGTCAATTGATGAGGATTTTCATGTTAGTGCCATTATTTCAAAGCTTCCACTTTCTTGGAAGAATGTCTGGATTAACTTAATGCATGAGCAGTATCTTCCCCTTTCGAAGTTGATAGATTGGTTGCGGATTGAAGAACAATTACGTACACAAAAAAACTCACGTCTCTCAGGAGTGTCTTCTGCTCCTAATCCGGGAGGCCAACATCATGCTGCGAATCACTTGTCAAAGATGGGAGATCCAAAGCTCTCAAGTCTACCACTGAGGAAAAGGGAATGGCAAAAGGATGTCAAAACTTTACTCTGCTTGAATTGTGGCAAGGAAGGGCACACATCTCCGAATTGCCCAAGTAGGAAAATCGATGATGAAGTAAATCGGGGAAGAACATAGTAGTTTCTTGCAGAGGTAAATATTTCTGACTTCTGAGGATGAAAATAGTGGATTCACATTTAGATGTCACACTTAATGATTCATATGTTCTAATGATTCATATGTTCTTGCAAAGCATGGAACACAATAGTCAATTTGAAATTTTGAACCATTTTCAAGAACTCTGAAAATATCATGCGCTTAGGAGCCTTCAAAGAGCAGAGTCAAGGCTCTACGTCATGTATGTGCATAACTGATATTCTTGCTGATTTTAACTCAGTTACCTTAGAATAGTTATATGTTCTCATTCTTTTCCTTGAAGCTTAAGTGAATTGCAATATGTTCGACACCTTTGTAGGATTGTAATTAACTCGATAGGTTCCTGTTATATAGTATTATGGGGATATGATAAGCTCATAGTTAGATATACGAGGAACTTGTTAATTTACACCATTCTGATGTGCATGTCAATGTGGTTAGTAGGATTATTATCAGAATAAAATACTTTTAGGATTTATTAGTCATTAGCTAAGCTAAGGAGTGTTTCAATAAGAGGTAGTTATGAATAGTGGGGGTGTAGTAAAAAAATTATAAAATGAGGGAGTGAGAGTGGGAGGGATGAAAGATGTATTTGTTTAGAAGTTTGACTTTAGTTTGTTTGAGGGGAGGTTGTTTTCATAGTACTTCAAATTCGCTACAAGTTGGAATAGTCACCGAGGCCTAAGTTTTAGAACTCGACTTGAATATGGTATTTTGTGCCTAAATTTACTTGTACATTTCTTTTTTTTTCGTAACCAAATTCCATATGAAAAGTTCAGGTTCCCTTTTAAACGAGCCCCATTACATGCATTCGCTCCAAAAAAAAAATCCCATGTTTATCCTTCAATTCTCTAGTTTGTAAAACCTTTATGTTCTTATCGATAAAGGATTCCCTTCCCAAAAGAAAGATGCCTCTCTTTTACTAAAAGAGAAATCTTTTACTGAAAAAGAGAGAATAAAAATGACCAAAAAGGAAGAAAGGAAGGGGAAAGAAAAAAAAAAAAGAGTATAAAAGACATAACAAAAGAAGCATTTAAAATGTGTATGTGAGAACCATTTATAATTTGATTCACTATAAACGTACTAGTTAGTGAGTTCTGACCATGATTTTGTTCTTAGAGTAGCATTGTGATTTGTTTTTTTAGTATGTTTCACTGATTTCTCGTCATTATTAAAGTTTTGTTTGTTTCCTCCAATTTTTTATAAATTGGACATAGTTATTTAATTTTAAATGACAATGAACATTATTATTATTAAAACCCATCATCGTTAAAACAAAGGTTCTTGATATTGCTTCTTATTATTGTTAATCAAAGTTTTACTATAGCCTTTCATAATTAAAAAAATAAAATTAAAATAAATGACCTGACTCATTTTGTGGATAAATGAGGTTGAACTTTTGACTTTTGAATAAGTAAACATCGTTTTTAGCTAATCAAAAGCATCAAATATTTCAAAATATTCGATTATGTACTCAAACCTGATTTAAAAAAATCTAAAAGAGTATTTATTGGGGTAATATTTTATTCAAAAGTTATCTCGAATTTACTCTGAAATCTAAAGTCAGATATAAAAGATTTATATTATTATCGTATAGTGAAAATAGAATGTAACTTTTTGCATTTTATTTATGATATTAAAACAAAATTCCTTTAAAAAAGAAAGGTGAAGTGATCTTTGGATGCTAGAAGAGTCAGAAATGCAAGTGGGTTTTTATGTCATATTTTTCAACACGTTGTGAAGCATTTGTCCCCTAAGATTTGTCATATTTTTCAGGTTTGTGGCAATGGCTTTGGTCCACACGTAATGAACTTATGACATTTGAATAATTAATATCTGAAATCCAAATGTCCTTATCCTCTATTATTCAAACCACCCTTCATTTCTCCACCTTTTTTGCCTCTTTTATTATTATTTTTTAATTAATTAATTTGCTGCATCAACCTATCAAATCACATTTCAATTATTTCCCTTTTGTGGCTAAGCCCACATTTATTTAATGTGGATATAAATATTGGCAGACTTTAACAGTCTTGGAGGCAATTAGATGGTTGGTAATTGTCAATATTAAACTTAAAACATAGATAAGAACCACCTATTTTTGTACCCTTCCAAATCAATGAGAGCCAAACCCTAATGCTCCATTTAAGATTCATTTTTTTCCCTTTTAGAGAACATGTTTCAAATTCATCTTGAGAGAATTTAGTTGTGTGAATATATTAATCGTTTTTGTTTGATTGAGAATTTTAACCACTTTTGTTAGAGATTAAATTTTGGAGTGTGAAAATTTTAATAGGTTTTTTGAGTTTGATAAAATTGCTTGTGAATTAATTTATTCAAAAATTATTGGCATAACTCAACAAACATAAATTTGTACTATCCATCTCTCACCCTCTCTCTCTCTCTTTCTCTTTATCCCTATATTTAATTCAAATGATTTTCTATGGACAACAACCTTGAAACTCTCATTTTATTTTAAAATAATTTAATTATTATTTTTGTTTTATGATTGAGTTCATGTATATCCTATCTCCTCATCGATCTACCAATTTCAATACTCCACTTTCTCAACTATTGAATATTTATAGCGGAATCTTTCAAGGAGGGAATTTTTTTATTAAAAAAAAATGGTCGAACAGAAATTTCAATTCGAAGCAACTTTTTTTAGACAAATCAAAGCAACCTTTTTCCACCTCTGTACATGTAAAATTTTAGAAATAATAATCTTTCAACAATTATAAATTATAAAAAGTACTAATAAAATAAATTAAGTTTATTTCGGTCATTATTATAACAACGTTATTTTTTATTTATCAAATACTAATTTACTTCAACAGATAAAACACAATGGACAAAATAATTTAATAGATTCGGCGATCTCAAATTAAGTCTAAAATTGTGTGGGTAGATTACACTCTGAAAAGAAAAGTAATTAAATTTATTTAATACTTTCTTTAGAGCACATTCAATAGAAACTTTATAAAAATAAATAAATAAATAAATGTGTGTGTTTAGCTAGAATACCTCTAGATTGAGCATCTCTTCAAGTTGTAGAGAAAATTTTAAAGGTGTTGGGTGTCAACAAAAAGAAATAAACAGAAACCACAAATTAGTGCCACCTATCAAAATAGAGGGATAGAATTACATTCCATGTTCTTTCAAATGAAATTAATTAAAGAAAATAGTTTCTAATTTGTTATTTCATGAATAGATTTTAAAGCATTGTTTTCCTTGTAAAGTTAAAGATATTTTAATTTTTAGTGGAGAAGAATTCCAATTTTATTCACAAACAACAATAATTAATAATAATAAATCAATATCTTCTTTACAAAACCATTGTTCTTTCTCTTAAGAGAGGTGAATTGAAAACTTATGTTAAATTTACATTCAATGGTCCATCTGTCAATTGGACCATCATAAAAGTGCAAGATTTATTACTAACTAAACCAAATGTCTTTTATCAATTGAGTTGTTATAACTTTCAAGAAGACAAAAAGAAAAGGAGAAAAAAAAGAAAAAAAAATGATGAAATTGGATCACCATTTTATGAAGGTCAAAAGCAAAAACAGAATGGTAGACGATAAACCAACGACGTGCCATTGATGATAGCTGAATTCATAAAATTCAATTCATGATTCACAAATTTGAGAATAGTTTCTAATTAAGATATTATTATTTTTTTTCTATATATTTGTCTAAAAGTTAAATGTTGGAACTTTTACTCGCATATTACTCAACTAAACATATCTAAGTTTTGTGTTTCGAGAGACAACAATACAATATATATATCTCGAGTACTATAATCCTAAAATGTTAAGTGCACTGCTTATTTAATATTTGGGGAAGAGGACAATATTAAACATTTACAAGTATTTTAAAATTAAACATAGAAGAACAGAATATAGACGACGAGAAAATAAGTATGACTTTTAAAAAAACAAAAAATTGAAATCGTGTTTGATAATTGTTTCGTTTTTTTATTTTGGTTTTTTTTTTTTTAAATCATGTCTATTTCTTTCAAATTTCTTATAATAGTTTGCATTTTATTTAGGTACAAGAGTTGTATTATTGACCAAATTCCAAAAACAAAAACTACTTTTTTTTTAGTTTTCAAATGTTGGCTTTATTTTTTAAAACAATGATAAAAACAAGATAAAAACATGAAAATTAAAGATGGGAGAAGTGTTTATAGACTTAATTTTCAAAACTAATAACCAAAAATCAAATAGTTATCAAACGAACCTAAAATAACGAGAATTCAATTTTACAAATATATTAATATTTCTATCAACGGATATTTTATAAAAATTTATGTAAACTAGTACATAAATTGTTTTTATTTCTAAACAAAACTATATATATATATATTTATATTGAGGTCATATATACATTAGAGGTATTTATAAACTAAGATATCAATCAATCTTAAACGTTCAATTTATTATCGATCACTAGATAATTTAATCCTCCACCATGTGAAAGAAAAGTAAACGTGCACAATCCCCACAACAACAACAACAACATAATAATAATAATAATAATAATAATAAATGAATGGTGAAATAATTTGAAACGTTTAAAATGGTTATCAAAGTACAATTATTGTTATTGGTATTGGAAGAGTCCAGTGTATAGTGGCAGAACATGTCACACCAAAATTTTGACTCCATCTGTTTCTTCTTTTTTCTTTTTTTTCTTTTCCTCCAATAATTTATTAAATAATATAAAATAAAGAAAACCATTTCACATGCATCACATGCTTTGTGTGATTAACATGGCATCACGTACACCATTCTCACCACTAACTTTCATATTCTTAATGTCATCCCTTTTTTTTTTCTTTTTTCTTTTTTTTTTTTTCCACTTATAATGCTCATCCTTCCTTTGATTTTCTTGCACTTCCCTAGTCCCCTACTACTACTTTATAGCTTTTCTATTTGGTCCTCACTTTCTGACTTCATTGCTAGTACTACCAAAATGGTTCAAATATGGCTGTGGTCCAAGCATATTTGTCCTTCTAACAATTTAGTCCCTTGGTTGTTAAAATTTTGATTGTTAGTCCCTGTACTTTTATTTACTTCCAAGTTGGTCCTTTACAACTTTTAAAGCTAACTGACCAAAATAGAAAGTAAACAGAAATCCAAAATTAAGTACCAAAATGTAAAAATATCACAAAGCCAAACCAATATTCAAACCAAAATTAAACTCATTGCTTTGTCTTTTCTTTCCAAAAGATTTTGAAGTACAATTTATATCAAGCAAAAAGTCATAGTAAGACCTCCCATTGGCAGCAACAGCATCTTCCCTCATTCTCTTCAACAGAAGAAAACTTCCAAAGCTACATCTTTGCATCACATTGCAGATTTGACATTACATGACTTAACCAGGAAGGAGAGGGATAGCAAAAGGACCAAAACAAAAATATGAACTTCAAAGAAATTAATCAAACTAAACCCAAGCTCGATTTCTAGTCTATATTACAAATGTCATTCTTTCGTAAAACGGTCCCAACACCGCCTTTGTCGCTTTGTCTCCATCGTCGATACAAATTCATATCTTACATAGGCGACGACTATCCTTATTTGAATCCATCTAACCACAAGTTACAAATGGATGGTTGTTAATAGGCTCTTCCTTTGTCACCAAACCCTTCTAGGATTGGAAAAACAATCTGATTTGGTTGGCAAGGGAGGTGATGCAGAAGAAAAGGACTTTTCTTCCTAATTTAACATATTCATGAACAACATCAACACGGAATCATTTACTCAATTGCAAGGAGTCGGAACAAATGATATGAAGATGAGATAGACAAACACAACTTGTAATGAAGTATCCCTTTTCATCAAAATAATGAACAGATACTGTTTGATGGTGAACACAGAGTAAAGAACAAAAGAATTTCAGGAGTTACATTAAAAAGAACATAGACGGTTTAGGAGATTCTTAATAACCCAAAAGAACAGTTGACTAGACCCAAAAGAAAAACTCCCTAACAACTTACAGACAGATCTAGATCATCTTGCTAGAATACTTCGTTATGACAGAATAGTAATAATAATAACAATGTGTACTATAAACAACATAAATTCTGCTCTCCTACTTGGTTAATTTTAAATAGTTATCTGCCTACTTCTCACTGGAAGTATAATTCCTGTAAGAATAATACCTGTTGTAAATCAAAACTTCTGAAGAAGCTTTCAGTTGGGCTCTTCTCACTACATACTAACGAACCTATGTATGCACTACTTTTACTGTTGATCTTGTGCTACCCAACTGTTGATAAAGGATGTAACGATGTGGAGTCCCGGGAAAATGCAGCTATAAACTGTTCCTTCGTCAACTGCTCGGATCCGGGAGACTTGATGACAAATGTGTGCAAAACTTTATCATTTGCTTCAGAGAGTTTTGAATCAACAACATTGATCTGAGCATCTTCCATTGCCTTGATAACTCTTGATGCAGGGTGTGACTCTAATGGGCAGCTAACCTTCACAATGACTTCATCATGAGCAGCCTCGACCTCAATGTCGAGGTCAAGGAATTGTTCTTTATTTTCAATTATTTCTGGGTTCCCCTCCGAAGGGGTTGCATCACTTGAGGTGAGGCCGGATTTCTCACGTTCAAATTCCATGGCCTTCACTTTTTCTTGAAGCTCGTTTATGTAAGCAATGGCATCTCCCAGCAGTGAAGCTTTGTCCATTTTGGAGATATTGGGCACAACAGCTCGTAAAGCATAGAACCGCTGGTTCAACTTTTCACGCCGCTGCCTCTCTGCCTCAACATGATTTAGTGGTTCCTCCCTCCCATTTGCAGGCTTTCTGCCTCGTTTGCGAGGTCGTCTTTCGTCAGTGCCAGGCCCCTCTTCTTTGCATTGAGGCTCTACATCTGAATGCTCCGTATCTGCTATTACATGGTTAATCACAGAAGGCCTTGATGTTGCTGCTGAGAAATCAATTTGCATTTGGGCCAGCTTTTGTGATTGATATGGATTGAGACAAAAATCATCTCTGACTCCATTAACTAGCTGCTGCTCGTGATTATTATTTACTGGTGGAGTTGGAGAGCCATAAATTTCTGCAGGATTCCCCTGCTTGAGACCATGAACATGTGCCAAATTCGGACTGCGAATGCCATTTCGAGGGCTTTGAAACTGAATTCTACCTCCATTGGCACATGCTTCCCATGACCTCTCATCCATCTTCCTAATCGCCAGTTTCTCTCTGAAATGAGATCGACCCATGTTCCCCGAGTTCAAAGTCTGCCCAAAAACCTTAGGAATCCCCCCTCCTCCTTCTCCTCTTTCTGCAATTCCCAAACTCGCAAATGGGGTGCTTTCATCTTTTCTTTCAGCCATCATCGACATCGCCGCTGATGACCTAACTCTGTCGAGTGAAAGTTGGGATGAAAACAATGATCTGATCAGCTGCACTAACTCTAAGCTCTCATTCACGGATCTAACAGAACCCAATTCAACTACTCCAACATCAGTCGGCACCAAAACAATCGTCCGAATTCCCGCAGATTTCGCCAGGTATGATCTCACACAATATTCAGATGGCAAATTGAGCACATCTGAAAGCCAGGTATGTTTCCCGGACGCCAAACACTTCCCAGGGCCCCCCTCGCCACGAGGGAATGAGAAATACATGGAAGCAAGAAAAAACATCTCAGTATCAGTAAGTCTGTCTAATCCAAGAGCATAATTATCCTCATCAGAGCCTCCAAAGAGTGTGTGAAGCTTCTGCAGTGCTCTTTTCTTCATCCTCTGTTGGCTCTCATCTTCAAGCCGGAGACTAAGAATCTGTGTAGATTCTGTTTCCTCTCCATCCCTAGGATCCCTACACGATCCATCTCCCCATCCCAAAACCCATTCACCAGATTTAGAATGGGAAAGTTGCCAGAAAATTGCATAGTTCCAGCTGAAATTGGAAGCGTTTGGTCTCTCTACCAGATCCGACAGCTTGTTCTGCAAATTCTCATCATTCCTCACCGCCATAAACAGATTCTCATTCGAAACAGAGCAAGCCATCAAGTAATTAAAAGCCCGAGTCCCCAAAACAGCAGCAACCACAGTCTTATCCTCATCCTTCCCACCAACACTCCGCAACCCATCTTCAATCTTCATCTCTAAACCCCCTCAAAACCAAAATACAATCAATTACACACGAGCTTCAAAAATACAAAACCCCAGATCAAATCTCAGTCCAAGAACTCAAGAATTCCTCAAACCATTATCAAATACTTCAAACAAAATCAATCCTCTACCAACAACACTATCGCCAAAACATTGTCTAGATCTCGCAAATTAGCAAAAATTAACAAAACCCCAGATAGGAAAAAACAGAACCCAATACAAAGAAACAAACCAATCACCCAAAAACCCAGGAAACAGGAAAGATAGAGATAAAGAACCGACCGGTACTGGGCATGCGAAATGTGCTGAAAAGAAGATGGTGAGATAAGGGAAGAAGGAAAGAAACCTGGAAGGCTATAAACATTCCCAGGAAAGCGACAGCCTGAATCGAGGAGAAAAGATTTTTTTTCTTGGAAAACAAACAAGCAGCTATTTCACGCGACAAAATAAACGAAAGATAGAAAGAAAGAAAAAAGCAATACCCTCTTTTCTTTCTCTGTTTTCCAGAACGGTGAAGTGAAAAAATATGAAAATGGAAAAACGAAAACGAAAACGAAAACGAAAACGAAAACGGAAACGAAAACGAGAAAGGCGAGACAAATGGGAAATGGATTTCTTTTCTTCGCTGCCGCTCCTCCTTATTCTACACGAGCAATCCCGTTAACCATGGTTAACTATTATCAAAATACGGGAAGTCAAATTTTAACCATGGTTCAACCCGGATTGGATATATTTGGTTGGGAGTTTGAGAAGTAGTCGGCAATTATGTTGTGGGCATTTGTTTCGACAGCGGCACCTGAGATTTCCATTCATCGCAGAGGAATTGAATCAATTTTACATATTCCTGTTTTTTAAAAATAATAATAATCCTTTTTTATATAACATAAAATTCTCAATTCTTCTTCTTATCGTTATCGTCTGTTTGTTTGTTTTCTCAGAAACTAGATTTTTTTTTTTTTTTTCCTTTCTTTCCTATAATAATTAATAAGATACTTTTTTAAAAAAATATTATTTATTTGGAGGATAAAAATCGTCTCGTGAGCCTCATGCTTAATAGTCGCTCGCAATTACTCGCAAACCATGCACGACATGTGACCTTTTGAATTTCTTTTAACCCTAGTTTATTCTATTTACGCTTTTGCCCCTACTATCAATTTAAATTTAGTTTCCTAAATGAAGAAGAAAAACATATACTCTTGCTTTCTGAATACTCGGCTAACAGAAAATCCACTCTTAAAATTGTAATTAAACAAATTAACAAAACAAACCAAAATCTTCATCATTTTTAATTTCTAGTTTGAATGTTAGAAAGTCGAATCTCTCCATTAAGAAAGTGGTGAGTTTTATATGCATCCATATTTATTGGTGTGTATTTTCGTAAATCATATTCTCGTGTAAAAACGTAAGGAAGAATCAGTTTATATCGCCAAAATTTTGGGTTGTATCAATTAAAATTTAAACAGACGATTGTATCAATATGAATTTTATAAGCGAATCAAACTGTTATGGCAACCTATGGAACTTATTTTATTTGAATCAACTCAAAATCCCTCAAATGAACTATTCTTTTAACAAAAAAGATTGTAACACATCTATTTTTAAATAAGTATAAAAACAAAAATATACAAGTAAATAAAAATTTGAAAAATCACTCCATTTAATAAAAAGTCGATAATATTCATTTGATTTCAACATTTCTTGTTAATATATATTAATCTTTGCCTTAAAAGAAATCCTATACATGTGAAAAGTTATGCATTAAGAATTTTAAAGTGAAATTTTTAATGAAGGATTTAAATGAATATACTAATAAAAGTTTAGTATTTTAATTGATACGAAAGTTCTAATTATCAATTGCTGATATAACGAACATTTTCTCTTAATTTTATTATGATTTTTTAATCAATCAATGCTTATTGTAACTTATTCTACACGTTTTTAAGTGTCTCACCTCTTTTAGAAAATAATAACCTTACTTAATAATAGAATTTGAGTTGTAGATTCAATGAATTAGCAAATGCGTTCAAGGCTCATTTAAAACATTAAAAATATGGTTTCGTTTTCATAAACTATAGGAATGATTAATTTACTAAAATTAGGTTTGAATAGATTGAAGATGTAAAACCAATCTTAATATTTGATGTGTGGGTCTATTTCTTCTAAGTTGTGAACTTATTATTCTCGTGACAATATAAATCAAAGTTTTTATAAATTTCAAGGGTTATATTTTGAAATAACTTATATTTTAAACACATTAAAATAAAATTAAAATTAAAATTTTTATATCTTAACTTTTTGAAAATAAAGCCTTAAATAACAATCTTTTTTATTACGCTGCATTCAAAAGTGGTTAGTTTTTAAAACTGTTTTCAAATATAGAAAAATAAACTAAAATATTTATAAATATACCGAAATTTCACTTTCTATCTACGATAGACTACTATTTGTGTCTATCTGTATCTATCATGACACAAATAGTATTCTGGTGCAATTTATCACAAGTAAATTGAGTTATTTTACTATGATTTGTAAATATTTCAACAGTTTTATCATTTAAAATAATTTTTCTAGTTTTTATCTACTTAATTATAAGGAAAAAGATTAATACAACCGCGACTGCACCCATTTATTGTACAATCTGTATTACAACCAATTAAAACTTGTCACATGTTAATTTATTTTTTTAAAAATTATTAAAAAAATATTTTATTGTGTGTAGAGGAATGAGAGCACCTAAGTATTTTATTCTTATTATAATGTTTTTATTTATTTATTAATATTAAAAGACACTTTAAAAATCATTTAAAATTACTCAATATACTATATTAAAATCACTCAATTAGAAATTTAATCTTATTTATAAAACACTTATTTTATTTTATATTATTATTATTTTTTATTTTTTTCTCAAAAGTTATTTAACACGCATTCTGCCGAAGCTATACGCTCTTCATAGACTTACACAGAACATCCCTCTAAATCGACACAAACAAAAATTAAGATTAACACAAAAAAAAAAAAAACACTTATTTTATTTTATATTATTATTATTTTTTATTTTTTCCTCAAAAGTTATTTAACACGCATTCTGCCGAAGCTATACGCTCTTCATAGACTTACACAGAACATCCCTCTAAATCGACACAAACAAAAATTAAGATTAACACAAAAAAAAAAAATTAATACCCAACAAAGTTTTAATTAGAGTATTAATACAATATTAAATTTACATTCGTCTATCCGATTAAACTTTTGGGTCGATCGATAATGAAAAGGAAGTCAATTTCACAATTGTGAGGTCCATCAACTTAAAATTTTAGTCGAATAGTCTAATGGCTATCCATTTTCTGAATGCAGAGGTTAATTTCACAATTGTGAGGTCTATCATGGAAAAGGTTTCAGAGTTGACGGCAACTGGAAGAGTGGAGCAATTTCAACATATTAACCGCTCTCAAAATCATGTGTCATACAGTTTGGTCTCTTAAGTGCTTGATAGGATGTGTTCTCAAGTGTGGTGGGAAGATTTCTTAGATTGAATCAACTGACTTACTAAGGCAGATTATTGTATATTCTTTTCCAAAAAAGAAAAAAAAAATGAGTCAATCAAATGAGTTAACATGATATCAGAACAAAAAGTCCAATATTCAAATTCCCACTGACTTAAACTTTTTTTAAATGTTCGATTGAGAAAGTATTTTTTTTTTCTTTTATAACAATGAGAAAGTATTAGTACAATACTTCCAATGATAATGTTCAACTATGTTTAACATTTAAAAATTACTTTAAAGAGTTAAAAATTAAACATTTTTTTCTTGTAGGTACGAGTACAATTTAACCACATGAAAATTGTATTACTAATTTCAAGGTGAGAGATTTGATTTTTTCAATTAAATATAATAAAATATTAAGAAAATATAAACGATGTTTGATAACTAAAATACGCCACTTATTAGAAACCGTAAATTAGATGCTTTTCGAAAGCATGCTTTCTAAACGCGTCGAAATATATAAAGTAATTTGCTAAATAATTTCTAAAGGCGTAATTTATAACTAATTTGAAATCAGAAGGTTAGACAGAAAAAAGGGATTGACCATACCATGATGGGACCCCCAAAATGAAGAGAAGATTTAGGAAGGTAAAAGGAAAATAACATTTTTTTCAAAAAAAAATAACATTTTTTTTTTAAATTATAAATCTATTCCATGTTCGTTAGTTATTTAATTTTTTATTTTTAGTCTAAAAAAATTAAGCCTATAAATATCCTTTATATGATCTTCTAAATTTTTTGCTTGATAATACACTTTTTATTAATATTTTCAAAATTTGAGGCCTCGTTTGATAACTATTTAGGTCTTGTTTGGTAACATTTTTTTTCTTTTTTTTTTGAAAATTAAACCTATCTCCCTCACATTTCTTATAATATTTTGCATATTTCTCAAGTACAATAGTTGAATTCTTAGTTAAGTTTCAAAAAACAAAAAGAAAATTTTCAAAGCTACTTTTTTTAAATCATTGGTAAAAACTAAATAACAAATAAATTTGGAGGTGAAAGTAGTGTCTATAGACTTAATTTTCAAAAACAAAAACAAAAAACAAAATGGTTACTAGACGGAGTCTTAGTTTTTTGTTTTTGATTTTTTATTTTAAAAAATTAAACCTATAAATACTACTTCCACCTCCATATTTATTCCTTTATTATGTACTTTTGACTAATGGTTTAAAAGACAAGCCAATTGTTGAGAAAAAAAAAAAAAAAGTAGCTTTTAAAAGTTTGTTTTTTTGTTTGTTTTGTTTTTGAAATTTGGCTAAAAATTCGACCATTGAATTTATACAAACCATTATAAGAAACAGGGAGGAAATAAATCTAATTTTCAAAAACCAAAAACAAAAAATGAAACAGTTACCAAATAGAGCCTAAACAATTTTTTCAAAACTAAAAAATATAAATTAGTTTTTAAGCTTTTTTTTGTATTTTTAAATTTGGCCAAAACTTCAACTATTTTATTTAAAAAATATAAAATTTTATCGTAAGAAATTGAGAGAATAAATTTAAATTTTAAAAATTACAAAATTGAATGGCTACCAAACATACCAAAAATTTTGAATTTTTTTTTTTTAATTTTCATAGATTTATTGACATGAAATTAAAAACTTGAGATTTCACTCAGCAGAAACTAAATTTGTCATAAATCTACTAAAACACTCTTACAAAAGTTATCAATTTTATACGATTTTCAAAATGCACAAACTAAAATTATAATAAAGTAAAATTAAAAAAATTAAAAACAAAAAAACAAAAAGTGGGATTAGGCTAAAGCAAATGAGAGGATTAAGGTTTCATAAACCCGACAGCGACATATTGAAAGTGAGAAAGAAAGAGAATGGGAGTGTAAGAAACAGAAGGGAAAAAAAAAGGTATAAATTTGGTGGGTTTGAGGTTTTAATAAAGCCTTAAAGAAGATACGTGGCTGAAAAAGCATGAGCTGAATGGTGAAGAAGTGGTTACACAAATGTTTTTAATGACTCATCTAACTTGCCTCTCCCCTTTTAATGGAGTAGAATCTAAGCTAAACCCTTAGAAAGCGATTCCTCGCAAATTTCTCTCCATTTCTCTCCCTATCGTTACAAATCAAAATATCGAACTTTCAACCTCAAAAGAAATAGTATATGTCAATCACCTGTGAACTAAGTTCTCACATAGTTATTTTATTTTTACAAATTATATTGTTAATATATAGAACATTTATTAAAGCACCACTATCTTTATATGGTTTTTGTCGTCTAGCGTATTTTCGTAAACCGTTGAAATTATGGTTATCCTTTCTAAATCTAGAAGTATTAACGTCGGATGTTGTATGACCCTTCATTATTGCATCAATCTATGATCTATCTATATTTGGAGGTATTAACCTCGGGTTGACTCTTATTGAATTAATTTGTGATCTATCTAGTTGGTCAAATATAACATAATTTAACTAGTTAAACACATGTATTTTTGTTAAGATATTAGAATTTTCTTTTTTTTTTTGTCAAAATAACAAAGAAATAAATAAGAAAAAATACAAGCTATGTCATTTTTAACTTGTTTTTCAAATCGTTTTATTTATTCAATCCCTTGAATATATTTATTCATAGAAAAAAGCTTTTGTTTAAATCTTTATGATAATGTGGCACATTTAAAAGTGATTTTAATGTGGGTTGATATGGACTTGTTTTGTTTTTATAGTCATGTGCATGGAATCAATTGGTTTTTTTTTTTTCTGCTTTTTTCCTTTTTTTTAAAGGAAGAATAATTGATGTTGATTTGAAAATGAATGGCTTCAAATTTTAATAACGCTGACCAAGGACAACGTTTGAGGAAAATCCAATGAGATTAAATATTGTGTCTTAACATATTATATTATAACTAATCCAGGTGTATTAGTAACTATAGTTCAAATTCTTCTACTCTTAATTATTGTACTAAAAGAAATTATATTATAATTAAAATAAATAAAATGATTGATAGATATAATTATAGTTATAAAAAAAATTATTGTGTTTGACTGCTACCATCTTGCACATAATTAATCATTTAGCAACCAATATTAGAGAATGTAAAGAATTATATAGATATATGTACATTTGTTTTATTTTTGTTAATATAAACCTAACTAAGTAAATAAGACACTCATTACTATTTTAATTATCTATTTATTAGATTTCCTTTCACATAGTTTTAATAAAATTGAAAATAAAAAGAAAAGAGTTAAAACAAAAAATAAATATTTTTAATTCGAAAAGTAAAAGCAAATGTACGAAACGATGAATCATTTGCTACGCGTTCAAATATCATTGGATACTAAGAAAGTCAAAAGTCAAATGTATTGGCCAAATTCAAAGAACGTTCTATATTTTTCAAACTACTTAACAGTTAATAGTGATTAAATACTGGTGCCGTAGGAATTAAAGTATTGTTTATAATTTCTCCACAAAAGTAAAAAGGTTGTTATGTAACTAAAAATCGTTCTTCCTGATTAATAGTTTTAAAATAAAATAGAAAAATAAATCATATATTTAGTGCCTATAAATTAGATTTTATTCATATTTAGCAGTTATATTTAATATTTGGTTCCAAATAACAAAAACAACGTTCAAAAACATTCATGGTCTCATAATTTTTATAGAAAAACAATTTAGTTAGAAACTATTTAATCTTTATATTTTTTAATTTACAACAATTTAATTTCTATGATAAATCTAATAAAAAATAAGTGTCAATTTTTATAATGGAACAATCTTAAGTATTTATATTTTAAAACAAGTTTGATACATGATCAATTTAACAATCTACAATTACAATCAATTTCATTAAATTTTAATAATATTTTTACAATAAAAATCGGATCGTTACAAATTGTAAAGTATAAGATTACTATTTTTTCTTTTTAATTTAGACAATAAAACTAAATTGTTAATTGTTAAAGTTCTACGACTAAGTTGGTACAAATTTAAAAGTATGAAGAATATATTATTATTGTTGTTGTTGTTGCTGCGAATTAAAACTTAGAACTAAATTATTACTTTTGTGATCAAAAGTATTTTCATGCCCATTAATAATAAATAATAATAATAAGTAATAAAGATTACTGGATAACTGCAAGCTTAAAGACTAATCAAAGAATTATAGCTCCAACTAAAAGGTTTAAAAGTTTAAATTTATACTCCTATATATAATCTTTTAAACTTTGAATATATAAAGTTTTCATAGAAGTAGTTATGTTCTTAACTCGTTGAGTTGTGCTCATCAAAAGTTTAAATTGATTTAAATGCCAAATTTGACCAATATTAAATATAGTGCGACAAAAAAAAAAAATCAAATCTACATAATCCAATGAATTAAGAGTTAATTTTTGCTGCGTTGCAAGTTAGACGCTGACAACTCAAATGGTCAAATCATCTATTGAAGACAAAATGATTTCAATAATGTAAGGTATGCAATAAAGGAAATGTTTCTCATAGGAAAATCTAATATGTCGCACATGTATCTTGTGATAAATTATTAACATTCCCATCAAATTTAGCTGTTGTCAGTTTAAAAAAAACATAAATTAAGAGAAAAGATAAAATACAGGTAGAAATCAATTAATTTAATAGTTTAAATAAACTCCATCTTCTCCATAATTTTCATCCATTCAAACAAAATATATTTAATTACCATTTCATTATAAATATATTTATTTCTTTAGTATAACAAATATAAGGACGGAGGGAGATTTAACCGTTGGACTTTAAAGACAGAGTATATGCTTTAATAATTGATTTATATTGACAAAATAATATTTAATTGAATATTTGTTGATTTGTAAATTATTTAAAAGTATATTTTAAAATAATATGAAATTATTTGTATGTTCAACTTCATAGATAAAAGTATACCTATTTACATTTTATTTGATGTTAATCTAAAAATAATTGAGATGCTTAAAATATATATTATCGATTTAAAAATTAGATCTTCAAATTCAGTGAAAGAAAACATATCTTAGTTTATTTCGATTATTTTTAAAATTATTTTTCCCTTCTAAATTCAATTGCAAACACAAACACAAAAATGTTTATAAAAAAAAAATGCACACAATTATCCAATTAGTAATATAAATACTCATTTATAAAATATGACAGCAAAAAAATATAAATCCATATTAATACGAATTAATTATTGGCCATAATTTTAATTAATATCATACAAGTTAGCCTTTTATTTATAAAACATGAATTAAATTGACATTTGAAATTATAATAAATGTTTTCTCACATAAGTTCGCCTTCACACCGTTTATCAAAGTTAATAACTAATTAAATGTATAAAAATAAATAAAAGTATGTGTTTTTTATATAAAAGTAACATGAGGAAGGGAGGATTTGAGTAAGTGACGTTTAAAAAAGTAAGTAATATCTCAATTGGTTTTACCGGCCAATTTGAATATAGTTAAACTAGTTAAGTTATTGTCTTTTGTAAATTAATATATTGGCCAACTTATATAACTCAATTAATATATACTAGCGCTATCGACCTTGATTTTTTATAGTATTATAAATGGGAGATCGAATCTTGAACCTCAGAAATGAAAACCATACCAAATACATTGAACTCAAATACAATTTTTAAAAAATTCAACATTAAAATGATAAAAAAGAAAAAAATCGACTTGTAAAAACAGAGTCTTTTTTAGGAATATAAAAGTGCATAGCTTATTATTTAATATATACAAAAATTAATATGTATTTTCTGTAAAATTTAGTTGAAATTAATGGAAATATGAATAATTTTATAGTAAACTGAAAATTTAAATTGGATCCACCGACATTTTGTACCATGCACGGCAAAGAAGTCACAACATTTCACGTATCAAAAAGAAAGAAAGAAAGAAAGAAAGAAAAAGAAAAAAAAAGATATCACACATTTCACAAGACTCCAAACCAATAAAAACGTTACCATTTCTCTCTCCTATATATACTCCCCGCCTGGTTTGAGAACGAGTGAGACAAAAAAGACCAGATATTTATAAAAATTAAATTACATATTTAGTTGGTAAATATTTAATTTTATACACATCGTTAAAGTTAAATTAAATTTATTTCAATTATTATTTTCTTTTTTATTCTAATTCCTTAGTGTATTGATATCTATTTATTCCTCAATTTGCTGTTGCAGGTTATTCTAATTATGTTATCATTCGATAATATATAAATTTCACATGGTATATATGAAAATTCTTTGTCTCGACGACGAATTGACGCAGGAAAATCCACGCATACCAATTGTTTGGCTCCAAATCTCGTGCCTTGTGTTTTCGTCTATGGATTTCAACCTCTGTTTTTAGATATACATTTGTGGAATCTATTTCCAATCCAGAAGTTCTTCGTGGGTTATGTTTTAAATATTCTACATGAGGATCTATGTTTTCAGCTCAGAAATTTTCCGTGGTCTCTACCTATACCTGTCGTGATTTGATTTGGAAGTTTTCTATCATCTGCCGCCTTGAATTTCATTAATGCTTTAACAAACTTAAGTTGGTCGATACTCTACCACCTTTAAGGAGAAGTGTTAAAATTAATTAAGGGTTATTTCAATTATTATTTATTGTATTTTTTTTCGGGATTTTCATTCTAGTGTTTTTTAAATTTTTATATTTAACAAGTTGTTAGAATTTTAAAGTGGGTTAAAGAAGTTTTAAAATTTAGTAAATTTATGGATGTTGAAAATACCAAACTAAACTATGTCTGATAAATCTACCATGCATCCGATAGTTTGCCAAAATTAAATAAGTTGTCAGATAAAATTTAACATTGTATCTGCTAAAACACAAAAAATTAAACTTGTAATATAAACTAAGATATATTAATTAATTAATTAATTAATTAGTTTTGTAGACTCAATGTAAAGGACTAGTATTATTATTTATTCTATACCATTTGATCTTTGTACACAGTCAAAATTTACAAATTCAACGATATGTAAAAAATTAACTGCTTTAATGGGCGCTTAAGTTGTAATTAAAGATGTACACAGGGTTAGGGTGAGTTGAGAAATTTTTAGATCAACTTGAAATTTTGAAGAGACAAAAACTAACTCTAACATATCATATATGTATATCTACCGACCAAAAAACATGCGAAGCTCGACTAAAATTTATATATACGAACTCTTTATCTCCGTTGTACTAAAAAAAGATGTATACGTATGTAGAAACTTGAGATAAGATCCAAATAAATAGATGACACGTGTTTGGAGTGTTCCAACCTAAAATCTAAAAGAAAAAAAAATACTTTTTTGTCCCTAAGTTTAGAGTTTAGTGTCAATTTGATCTCTAGTTTCGAATGTTACTAAATGTATAGTATTCTCATACTAAAAGACCAAATCTACACTATATATTTCTTTAAAATTTATTGTAATTATTGCTTCTAAAACAACATGAAATTGTTTATTTCCTAAAGTAAAATTTAAAGGGTACATGGATGCACGTGAGATTTCACTGTTTTATATGGTATCTCATAACACATTAAAAGTCAATTCAAATAATAGACTCAACGAACATCGATATAATATAACTCGTTGTTTGTATTCATCTTCAGAGTAATTTTCCTTATAAGTAATCCTAAAATAATAAAATATAATAACTTCTTTCCAATTATGGAAAGCCAAACACAAGAATTCCAGGCCTAAATAATTGAACTTCTTAATCCAAAAGCTTTCACATCACTAGCCACAAAACTTATCACTTGATAAAGAAAATATACTCACGAGTATATAAGGACAATTATTATAAATAAAGAAAAACTCAAATCATCTACGAATACAACAAACTTTTATTTTTTATATATAATAAACTTATATAGATATCTATCTGTGTCTATCTGGTATAGTAATATATGTCTGTCTGAGTCTATTGTAGTTTATCACAAATAAATTTTGCTATATTCGTAATTATTTTCGACATTCTTTTTTTATTTTTAAAAACATCATGGTTCATTTAACAAATTTATTTTGCTGTGTTAAAATTGTATGTGAAAAAAAAAAGTTATCGTTAGTCATTTCAATCACGTGTCTCCAAGTCTTAGACTAAAGCTTACATCTTATAAATAGAACCTTTCAGCAAAGCAACTAACGGTTACCTCAAGTCGTTCACATTATAGACATGAGACAACTTTAACTACTAAACTATTTCTTGAAGAAAAATTTTAATTAGGTTAAAATATTATTTTGGTCCATATTATTTAAATTTTGTTCAGTTTTAGCTTATATATTTTGAATTATCTAATTTTAGTTTCTCAACTCTCAATAAATCTCAATTTTCGTCCCTTAGAGTTAGTATTTATCGAAATTGGTTAAATAATAATAATAATAATATTCATGAAATAAAAGAAACATGTGAATATATTCTAAAAAATTATAGTAAAAATATTGATGAATCAGATCAATTATAAACAAACACTGGAGATTAAATTTAAAATATATCAAAAATACAATAATTAAATTTTAACCGTTGAAAGTATAGAGATTCATATGCACCAAAATGATGTTATAATAATTTAGGTTATGTTTGCCCCATGTGAAATGTAGTCTAAAAAGTTGGTTTCAATTGATTACGTTTGTTGTTGTTTACCTATGTTCCAAATCGTAATGAACTGTGAGACCTGCTTCCAAATCTATAATCAAAACTCATAATATGATTGAATAATAGAGGGTGCTCAATTAGCGATTTTACAAATAGGTAAACATACCTTAATTACTACCTAGATGCAAAGCAAAGAAATACATTTTTTTTTTAATTTTTGATATAAAAAAATAGAAAGAGAGATAAAAGAAATAAAGGAAATCGGAAAATTAGAGATAATCAGGAGGACACGTTTCGGACAGTGATTGGATGAATGGAGGGGTGCGGTTGGTTTAAAGGGTTAAAGCGTGAGCGCCCAAATAAAACCAACTGCCCCTTCACGTGGTACGCAACGGATAAAAACAAATCCTGGGCCCCACGTTAATTACATGATGCAACTTTTTTTTTTCTTCTTCTTCTTTTTTTTTTCTTGAAAGAATGAGGCACCTCAATTTGTAATTTGCATTATGTTTTCCACTCTAATTATATATATAGGAAAAGCGTTACGCAAAACAATATTAGTCCATGTCGTTTCTTTCGTAACTTTACTATTTCTAATGACTGTTTTTATGATAGATCAGATTATCATCAAGTAGATGTAACACTTCATATGACAATATCTAATAATATTATTGTATAGAACAGTTAAAACTAACATGGTTTAACAATAATTAACATCAATTTTATCTTTTTAAGGTTGAAAATTCTATATCCCATTTATTGCATTAAAAATTTTGTATGGAGCAAAACCAGTTCCTAAACTAAACTTTGATGTCAACAAAAGCAACTTATACCATGATTTCAAAAGCAACTTATTGCATAATTTAATCCACAAAATTTTATGTAAGTGCGATTATTTTCATTAATTGTTTAATGACGGTGACATATTTAAATATTGATGCAAAATATTAAATTAATTGAATTAATGAGACTTTTTGTAGACATAAAATGAAACCTATAATTATGAATGAACCAAAAAGAAAGTTTGGTAAAAAGAAAACCAACATATATAAATATTGATTTAATTGAAATACACAACAAAACCACTGCTTTTTTAAAAAGAAAAATGGAGTTATTATTATATATATATATTTTTTTTTCTTTGGAGATAAGAAAAAAACCACGCGGTTCACGTGGTCGAAGGAGGAGAAGACGTGCGAGGTTGCGTGGTTAAGATGGTACTTAACGAAGGTGGACCCCACACTACGCTTACGTCACCGCTTTGTCATGAGTTTTTTTTTTTTTTTTTTTTTTAATTATTAATTTAATATCATTTTCCTCCCCCTTTTATTTTCCATTTCTCAAATCCACCCACAAATTTTCTGTTTCTTATAACTCCGACATAACAAGCTCGCCGCCGTGTCAACCGCCGCCCAAGTTCCTTTCGTGGCCGCCTTCTATCCCCTATTGAAGTATCCAACCTTTTAATTTATATGTAATTTGAACATATAAATATAATACTTACTCATTTATTATATTTTACATTCATTAATTAGCTTTCTTTAAATTTTATTTTTTATTTTTAAAAAAATGAATTACATTTTCTTTTGATTTTAATTTACTCCGGTAGTCGCTTCTCGTTCCCTAACTATTTTGCGAATTTTAAGTTTGTGTGCCAATAGTGTATTCGTCCAATTTTGTGTTTTACTTTTAAGAAAAATATCATAAAAAAAAAATCAAACTATTTATAAATATGATAAAATTTCACTTTATATCTACGATAGACTGCAATAAACCCAAATAGACATCTATCACTTGTCTATCTGGTCTATCACAGTTTATCACAAATATAAAGTAAAATTTACTATATTTATAATTATTTTTCACTATTTTTCTATTTTTAAAAATATCCTATTTCCAATATGAAAATCTAAACCAAAAGTACATATTTTGAAGTTATAATTATTATTTCAATAGAGTGTACTTTCTAAAACTAAAACAAAAACGAAAAAGAATTACAAAAAAAGTATAACATATTTTGTATTGTCAGAAACATATAAAAATCATTTCAAACAGCCCCATCCCCCCCTCACTCTCTAGGGGAATTGAAATTACTATAGGGAAAAACATATACATACCAAACAATTTTTATCTCATTTTCTCATTTTCGTTGAAAGAATTTAAGATTGTGTTTGAAATTGTATTCTGGGCCGGCCCATGCTTCGTCAGGCCTAAAAATGCAACCAGGATCCTCGGCCCAGTGTGTGGGTAAAAGCGTGCGGATGGGGCCTCTGGGTTAGTGCAGTTATAGACTGCCTATCCAAACCATTCTTGAGCCAGGAGGCTGGGCCCATTTATTCAGTACATTGCAGATCGTATCGTATAGTACACTGGTCGGCCCAAGTAAAATATTGGTCCATCTGGGAGGAAATGAGTTATGATATGGGCCGCCGGTCCCACCCCCATTTTACTTCAGAATTTTCCATTAATTTTGTGGATATCGAGTTTTTCCCGGGTCCCTTTTTCTTTAATAATAAAATAAAATAAAATAAAATTTATGGAGTCATGTGAATTATCAAGTTTCAATTTCATACAATAAAAATAAAGTAAAGGTAGGTAGTGTAAAAGATCTATACTAACCAATCCAAGCTTATTAGCTTGGTATTCATTGTCGATAACACGTTTCTAAGTAGACTTCTCTCTTAAATAATTGTCATTGAATTATGTTTGTCTGATCTTCAACTTCAACTCTCCTAGCTGATTACTGATCAATCAGCTAAATTATCCACGATATTGAGTCAAGTATTTGATTCAATGGAATAATTCTATCTTTTCTTTATGTATTCAATACAATTTGCATGACCTTTCAATGGAGTTTGAAAACTCAACTAATATTCGTGTTGTGTGATGGAATTGTCTATACCATGTAAAAATGTTTGACTTTTTTTTTTTTTGTAACCAAAGGTAGGATATACGATTGAATTATCGGTCAAAACTGACCGAACCAAAGGTGGTTGGTCGAAGAAGAGGAGCGACTTGGTCGGTGTCGGTTTGGGAAAAATCCAAACCAACATTGTTGTAAAAAAAATTAAAGGATAAAATTGACCGACCGACAGTTGAATATTTAATAAAATTAATAATAGTTGATTCGACGATAGTTTAGCGAAAAAATCGACTCCAATAGACCGGTGCAGACGAATTAAATAAACAGTAGATATGTTGATAAATATGAAAAGACAGTGTAATTGTGAGGGCGTAATTGAAAGATGGGTGTAATCGTTGAAAGTATGTTCAAAATGAAGGCATTAGCATAAAATTTGTTGGTTGTTTCATGTTTGAAGGTGAAAAACCTCTAAAACCCAGCCCACAATCTCCTTCTACATTGGTAATAAACAACGCTTGAAACTTTCCCTCCTCCGAAACGGCCCTTTTCGCCTCTCTTCGACTTCGTCCTCTCTTTCAAAATTGACCTTCTTCCTCCCAACAATTGAATCATCACTCTCAAATTCACCAAAATCCGCTTCAGCAATCCCATCCCAACCAATCTCACCTCTCGATTTGGTTTCGCCCATTCATTTTTATGCACAATGGAGTGGAACCCAGAAACCCTACAGCTCCTCTCTCAGTGTTTTCTTCACACTCTCTCTCCAGCCCCTGAGCCCCGCCGCCGTGCTGAAGCCTCCCTTGCTGAAGCCGCCGACCGTCCCAACTATGGTCTTGCTGTTCTTCGTCTTGTTGCCGAACCATCTGTCGATGAACAGATCCGTCAAGCCGCCGCTGTCAACTTCAAAAACCATTTACGGGTCCGGTGGGCACCTGGGGCGCCGGATGAGTCAAATGCCTCTCCTCTGGGTTCGATTCCCGACTGTGAGAAGGACCAAATCAAAGCCCTAATTGTCCCGCTTATGCTCTCCTCTACTCAGCGAATCCAGAGTCAGCTAAGCGAGGCTTTGGCTTTGATCAGCAAACACGACTTCCCGAAATCGTGGCCTTCTTTGCTCCCGGAGCTCGTTGTAAGTCTGCAGAAGGCGTCTCAGGCTTCCGATTATGCATCTGTTAACGGTATTCTTGGCACTGCAAACTCTATATTTAAAAAGTTTCGGTATCAATATAAAACCAATGATCTTTTGCTTGACTTGAAGTATTGTCTGGACAATTTTGCGGCACCCTTATTAGAAATTTTTCTCAAAACTGCTGCTTTAATTGATTCTGCGGTGAACTCTGGCGCATTGGCGGCCACCTTGCGGCCGCTTTTTGAGTCCCAGAGGCTTTGTTGTAGAATTTTCTTCTCGTTGAATTTTCAAGAGCTTCCCGAGTTCTTTGAGGATCATATGAAAGAATGGATGGGTGAATTTCGGAAATATCTAACGATGAGTTATCCTGCACTCGAAAATAGCGGCACTGACGGGCTTGCTCTAGTTGATGAGCTTCGTGCTGCGGTTTGTGAGAATATTAATCTTTATATGGAAAAGAATGAAGAAGAGTTTCAGGGGTACTTGAACGATTTTGCTCTAGCCGTTTGGGGCTTACTGGGGAACGTATCTCAGTCATCAAGCCGAGACCAGCTGGCTGTTACAGCAATGAAGTTTTTGACTACTGTTAGCACGAGTGTACACCACACTTTATTTGCAGGTGAGGGAGTGATACCTGAGATTTGTAAGAGCATAGTAATACCCAATGTAAGGCTGAGGGATGAAGATGAGGAACTATTTGAAATGAACTATGTCGAATTCATTAGGAGGGACATGGAAGGTAGCGATCTGGATACTAGGAGGAGGATAGCTTGTGAGCTTCTCAAAGGAATTGCAACCAATTACAAAAAGCAGGTGACAGATATGGTATCCTCTCAGATACAAAACTTACTAAGTTCATTTGGGCTAAATCCCACTCTGAATTGGAAAGATAAAGATTGCGCGATATATTTGGTTGTTTCACTTGCCACAAAGAAAGCTGGGGGCTCTTCTGTTTCAACTGATCTTGTAGATGTTCAGAATTTCTTTGCTTCAGTAATCATTCCAGAATTGAAAAGTTCAGATGTTAATGCTCTTCCAATGCTCAAGGCGGGCGCGCTCAAGTTCTTTGCTGTGTTCCGTAATCTGATATCTAAACCTATTGCATTACAAATGTTTCCTGATTTGGTTCGGTTCCTTGGTTCTGAGTCAAATGTGGTTCATTCCTATGCTGCAATTTGTATTGAAAAATTATTGCTGGTCAAGGAGGATTCAGGTGTGGCCAGGTATAACTCTCTGGATATTGCTCCAATTTTTCCTGAGATGATGACTAAACTCTTTAATGCCTTTAAGTTTCCTGAATCCGAGGAGAACCAATACATCATGAAGTGTATAATGAGAGTTCTTGGAGTTGCTGACATACCTCGTGAAGTTGCAGGACCATGCATTGCTGGGTTGACTTCTATTTTAAACGAAGTATGCAGAAACCCCAAAAATCCTGTTTTTAACCATTATATGTTTGAATCTGTGGCCCTTCTGATTAGAAGGGCTTGTGAAAGGGATCCCTCTTTAATATCAGCTTTTGAGGCAAGCCTATTTCCCAGCCTTCAAATGATACTGGCTAACGATGTTACAGAGTTCTTCCCTTATGCTTTTCAACTGTTAGCACAGCTGGTTGAATTGAATAATCCTCCTATTCCATCAAGCTACATGCAGATTTTTGAGATCCTATTGTCACCTGAATCTTGGAAAAGAGCCTCTAATGTCCCAGCACTTGTACGGTTACTTCAGGCCTTCCTTCAGAAGGCCCCTCATGAACTTAACCAAGGTGGGCGCCTGAGCCAGGTTCTTGGAATATTTAATAATCTAGTTTCATCTCCAAGCACTGCAGAGCAAGGTTTTTATGTGCTCAATACTGTTATTGATTCTCTTGAATATAGTGTGATTGAACAGTACATTGGCCACATCTGGGCTGTTCTTTTTGGACAGCTCCAAAGTAGACGGACAGTAAAGTTCATCAAGTCACTTTTGATATTCATGTCCCTTTTTCTTGTTAAAAATGGTCACAAAAATCTTTTTGATACCATCAACAGTGTTCAGAACGGCATATTTATCCAAATCTTGAGGCAGTTTTGGATACCTAATCTTAAGCTGATAACTGGGGCCATTGAACTTAAGTTAACTGCAGTTGCTTCAACCAGACTTATCTGTGATTGTCCAGCACTTTTGGATCCTGCATTTGTTGAAGACTGGGGGAAAATGCTGGATAGCATTGTTACCCTTCTTTCTCGACCTGAACAGGAGAGGGTTGATGAGGAGCCAGAGATGCCCGATATTTCTGAAAATGCTGGTTATAGTGCAAGCTTTGTTCGTCTATACAATGCAGGGAAGAAGGAGGATGATCCTCTGAAAGATATTAAGGATCCGAAGCAATTTCTGGTAGCATCTTTGTCAAAGCTTTCTAGTCTTTCTCCTGGGAGATATCCCCAAGTCATCAGTCAGTATCTTGACCCTGCAAACCAATCTGCATTGCTCCAGTTCTGCAGATCTTATAATTGCCCAATTGCTTGAGTAAGTTGTCATTCCCGTATAATTTCATTATTTCGTATGTGATGTTTGCATCTTTTATTTGAATCCTATTGGTGGAGATTGAAAACGACTTTATATGTCATGCCTGCTTTTACACTATTTGTGTTATATATAAATAGATGCAAATTAGGTATGTAAAAGGTGAACTTATAATATACTACTTAAATCTGGTCGTTCATTTGCATGTCATGCCCAATAATGTTGAGCATTATTTTTCTGGTCGTACATGGCATATTTGTTCTTTAATACTGATTGATCTATGATTCTCTATTTTCTGAAATTTTGAATACTTAATGAATGGGTCATCTTGTTTTCTATATTATATTTGCTGTTTTTGGTATTTTTTGCAAACTCTAGCAACCTGTTGGGATGTGGGAATGAATACTATTTTTTTTGTTGCTCAAGATATTCAATTAGTTGGGACTTGTTCGCTGGATGAAAAATTTATCAGGTGTAAAAAGAAGCTGTAGCAAGTTAGTTCTAAATGGGAATCAATTTACTCTTGATGGCTAACGTTCAAACTTAACGACATTTGTGGACACCTTTTGTTCTGAAGGTGAAGATGAAATCAATCAACATGCTTAACTGCCCTATTTATGTATCTTCATTTAACTGATTTTTTAATGTTTTTATTTATGTTATTAATCTCAAAGTGCTAACATCATCACTTTACATCTAATCTTGTACTCCTGCAACCTTTCAGGATTTTGTGCTGAATTTAAGCAGGTTTTTGTGGAGAAGTTAATCTTTAATCATATTTATCTCTTGATGTTGTTCCACTTGGTGGCCTGATTCAAAATTGAGATCATCGTTGGCTTCTACAATTGTGGTAATGATGTGGAAGATTCTGGTATTTCCAATCGGCGGGTGAGGCCATCAAAACACAGTTTACCGAGTTTTGGTACAAGACTTCCATCCCCTTCATCCTCTTTTATGTCGTCATGTTTACCTATCTGTCATTTTGTGCATGCATTCATATGAGCAAATTTATAGATGGTTCATTGCGGTCTAAGAGTTGTAATATGGCATCGAGTTTTTGCTTTCTCTTTTGCTCCTACTTTGAAATTTCCTTTGTCATTTTGACATCACATGTAGGCACTTGTATCTCATTGCTGTGATATTCAACTGCAAGTTTATAATATCAGTTGGTATTGGTGGCCGCGGTTGGTGTAGAAAGGTTATTATTTAGAACTTTCATGCTTTTCTTCTGCATTTTTCTATTGTTGATAAACGTACTCACAGGTTTGGTTGTTTGATGCTATGAGAATATAAAAGGTTAAAAGTTCCACTGTGTCAACTTTATGCCTATTTGATTCCTGGACCAACTCCACGGTTGGAGGTAAATTTTCACTCCTTCCTTGTTTGGCCAAGGGGTTGTGGGGATTGAATTTATAAACTTCCCTCCTTGTTTTGGTTAAGAAATCTATGAACCCTACAAATAAAAAACATCAATTTTATACAACTCATTATCCCGTGGGTCCCAAGAGTTTATAACTCTCTAAACTTCACAACTTCATGGAATTTACAACTCTACTTCTTGCTCCAAAGTCTGATAGATATGTGATTTTTCAGTTTTGTATTTATTAGGTCTCTAAACTTAAAAAAATGTCAAATTCAATTTCTAATAGGTCAATAGATATTTGACATGTTTAAGATGTTCTAGAAAGTCATAAACAGTTCTAGTGGTCTCATGAGATAAATTCTAATTAGTTCCCTTTTTTTTCCAAAAAAAAAAAAAATAAATTTTAGTTTAAGGTCTCATGATATGTTATGAGCTTGTTAGATAAAATTAGGAGTTTAGGGGCTAAATACACACTCTTGAAAATTTAGGGACTAAACATATAATTAAGTGGATAAAATTATAATTAGCAGGATTATTGAGGAAGTTGAAAGTTGTTATTTTTGAGAAAATGAAAAAAATGTCAAAATAAATTATTGGCTAAAAAATACAAAACGTCCTTTAACTTTTGGATTTTTTTTGAACTCAAGGAAACTTCGAGTAAATTGATCACCATATTTAAACTTTTAAAAATTCTGTTCAAAAGCAATTTTTATAATTTAGTCTACTAAATTATAGGAAATAAGTTGCGTTATAATTATAATTATTAAAACATGATTTCATCGAATATTCTCGCTTCCAACAGTATAGTATTGGTAAGGATTTAATTAGAATCTGCCAAACATTACAGAAGAAATTAGGACAAATTATTGCTTCATCACTGTTTTGTATTTATTGTGTATAATAGCGATGTTACGTATTATTAGAATTATGAGCACATCAATTATCCATTCATTTATTTGTACTCCATTTTAGGTGCATTGAAATATCCTACAAATTTGTTTATTCAATATAAATTTAGATTTTACTAGGACTTTGAGTTTGTCTCCAAATGGATTGTTTGTTTTGCTTAGATATAGTCATGTAGCCTATTTAAGTCTTCAAATCTGACTCAAACCAATGTGCAAACGTAACTCTTTTAACGGTAGAAAATTTCTGTAACTTCTGTAATTTATACTATTATATAACACATATTGATTGCATATTTATTTACTTGTTCACATTTAGAAAATTTTATATGTTTAATCATTTACTTTTTACAAAATCTTGAAACTAACCCCTTAAGAGGAAGTAGGTTTTACAAAATTGATTTGTTTTTTTATATTCGGTCAACCTTATCAATGGGGTTCAATGCGTAAAGGACAACTTAAGTCCAACCCAGGCTCGACTCAAGCTTGACCTAAACTCAACATTTGATTGGCCGGCCTAGCCCAACCCATTTATTAATTGGATTAGATATGAGCTCACATTTGATAATCGGGCCGACCCATTTGAGCCATATTTGGATTAGCCCGAACTAATTATATATGCATGTGTATAGTTCATTAGTTCTCATATATTATACTTTATATATTAAAAAACTAATTTTTTAAAAAAATTCTATCAGTCTCACACTCTCTCCTAGTCTCACTCACGGGGAATCCTCGTCCTTGTCTCCGCTTAAAAATGGTGGGGATGGGGGTAAATTCTCGAGAAACCTCCACCCACCCGTCCGCCCCGCCTTCGTTGCCAACCCTAATATATATTTTTAAAAATAATTAAATAATTAATATTCAATTGGCTAATTTATGGGAAACTCAAACTTTGATTCAAATTGCGAAGTCCAAGGGTTGAGCCATAGGTTTGCCTGTTTAAGGTTGGACTGGCCCGATCCAAATCTAAACAATACTTTAGTGGGTTTGGGTCGAGCTTGGACTTTCTCTTTTTAGGGTTAGACTGAATTGGACCAACGATGGTGAATTTGGTTGAAAATTCTACTATATATGTTGCCAAATTTAACAAAAGCGTCGAAGGAAACAAAGGCAAATTGAGGAATCACATGGCTAAGTGTAATGGGAGAGGACTTATTTGGAACCATCTTCCAAACAATGGACATCCCATTCTCTTTAAACCCCTAATGTTGTTTGTCCAAAGAGTCCCATACTAAAAGGGGAGGCAGTAAATCAGGTGCATGCGTGATCACCAATCTTACTTCTATTCTATAATCTCATTGGAATAATTCACCTAGCTCTCATATGGCCAAGTTCACATGCAAACAGTTCTTTTGTTACTCCTTTACAAGGCACAAAGGTTACTTCAAGCAGCGTATTTCCATTAAACACATACTAAAGAAATGAGTAATTTTAAAAAAATCTCAAACATTGTCATCTACTTACAAAGAAAAAAAATTATTCACATTCTTTAAAAGTTTATTAATTTTTTTATAAACGTTTCAAAACCACTTTCTAAAATGAGAGATGGGAATCACGACTTCAAGCGAAGTAATGACATTTATGTCTCATTTTTTTAATCTTAGGTCACATTTACATTTACATTGTTTAAGATTCGAATTTTTGTCTATCATTTTAAAGGATATTTATTTCGATGATAGTTTTGAAATGTTTGTGAATGGTCTAAGATGATGTTGCAATTTCTGAAAAAATATAGATGTTTTTTAAAACAAATTTTAAAGTTCATAGGTATATTTCCTAATTTAGTCTTGAAGAAAATCATAGATTTAAGGACAACTTTCTACTTTAATATTTTAAAACTCTTTGGTTATGTTTATTAGTTCCTTTTAATTTTGAAGTTAGACTTTGCAATATTAACTGTTGGTTTAGACAATTCTTACAACTAAAAGTTCATACAAGATTGAATAATAGACACAATCTTAATTGTAACTGTACCTGTATACATATTTTTATGTCACAGATTTTATGTATCAAACACAAGAATATGTGATTTTCTTTTTTATTAATAAAGACCCTCTAACATTAGCTTTTGACTTTGTAATATTATCGACCTACTAATGGTAATGAAAATTCTCTAACTAATCTTCAATAATGCAAAAATAATAGAACAAATTAGGTATGATACCTAACTAGATTTTTTCCTCTCTATTGTTTATTGCCTTCTTTAAGATTGACCAAATTGATAGCAATGGAAGAAAAATGTTATGGATAATTGCAATAATTCCAAATTATTTGCAATATTGCAACTATAATCTTTACCCGGCTTTTAAGGAAATTATAAAACTGTTGAAAATATTTACAACTAGTAGCAAAATGCACCATCTATCGTGACACAAATAGTAGTTTATTGCGATCTATCGTGGATAGACAGTAAAATTTTGTTATATTTGTAAATATTTTGGTTCCTTTTACTATATTTGAAAAGAACCCGGACTTTTATATATATATATATATATATATATATATATATATATATAATATTACAAGTTTAAAAACATTTTATAAAAATATATTAGTTTTCAAATTATTAGAAGAAAATTGAGCTGACAATTTTTTTTAGAAAAAAAGTCGAAAAGATCACGTATGTCACCGGGATCATTTATCTTTTTTAAACAAAATATTAAAATTGCATCTTCAAACCTAAATTCTAACTTTTATTTTATTTTATTTTATTTATTTATTTAAAAAAAAAAAACTCCTAAAGGATCACATCTTCGACATGAGATTTACTTAGAGTTTGAAAAAAATTAAAAGATCAAAAGTTCAAACTTATACCCCAATTTTTTAAAAAATTAAGCAGATCGCATATTCAACATGTAACCATTTGTTTTGGTTTTTTAAACAAACGGCTTTCTTTTTGTGCCTCGAGAGCGGTTTTTTAAGGTTGCATATTGACATGTGATTATTTTATTTTATTTTCTTTTTAAAAAAAAACAAAATTTTGTTATTCCCTACCAAACATGCCTCAAATGTCTCAAATTTTTTTTTTCTTACAACAAATCGTAGTTAAGCTATATTTGAACTATTCATTCAAAGTTTTTTCATATTAATTTTTTTAAATTCAAATATATTATAGGGTCCGTAAAAATAAAGAAAGAACGAGAATACAATAAATGAAACCAATAATAAAAGTTGCATAGCTCTACGGTTAGAATTAGAAGTTTACATCTCACCTACCACTGTTCGAAAAGACAAGAAAAAAAAAGAACACTGAAAAAAGTCTTTATTTTATTTAATTTAAATACTATTTTGACTCGTATACTTTTTGTTTGGCTCATTTTGATCTTTATACTTTCAATTTTGGTTCATTTGGATCCATGTAGATTCAACTTTGATTTATTTTGGTCTTTGAACTTTAAAAAAGTTGTCGTTTTGGTCCCTAAAAATGAAATAAAAATTAAACAAAAGGATCCAAAATGGTTTTTTTTAAAAAAATAAAGACCCAAATAAACCAAAGTGAGAATACAAAGACAAAATACATATGAGCCAAAACGAACTAGAGTTTGAAAGCATAAGAACAAAAATGGATGTCTTACAAATATAGAGACTAAAATGAATCAAAATCTATCTAGTACTAATTAAATTTTTTTTTTTTTTTTCTCTCTTTTAGATTTCAGTGAAAAATCTGTTCTCTGCTGGAGTCACGTGAATATATTATTTCATACTGTGCCAATTTGCCACCCCAAATTAAAGGGAAGTCAGTACACAGTACACACACATAGAAAGAGAAACCGAGGGAGAAATGGGAAGTGAAGCAAAGCTATGGCAAAATTCTGAAGTACCAAAGCTTCCATTACTTGCAATTGCAGCAGTGGAGTCTCCAGATCGGTCTGGAATGCTAACCCCACCAATCCACACCTCAGTCTCAGTCCCATTTCGATGGGAAGAAGAGCCTGGCAAGCCCAGATTCTGTTTCACAACCCCCAACACAGCCACGCAAACAAACTGCCTTGAACTTCCACCAAGATTGTTACTAATTGATCCCAAAACCCCAAAACTTCCTTCTCAAAAACCCCCTTTTCAGTTTCATAACCACTGTTGTGGCTCATTCAGATTTCATAAATCTCAGCTTGGAGCCATGGTTCTCAGAAAGAGAGGACTGCTGATTGAGAAGGAATGGTTTTGTTGGTTGGGAAAATTGAGTTTTGGGCGCAAAGGGGAAGTTGGGTCTGCCTTTGGAAGTGTATTTCCTTCTTCTTTGGAAGATGCGATTGTTGCAGAGAGAAGCAGTTCAAGGATGAAAGTTGCAGTGACCCAGAAAGATGGGAGCTTTTCTTCTCGTCTTCTCCAACCCAAGACTGAGTTTTGGGTAATGTTACAACCACCTCTCTTCTTCTCTGTCTTTATCTATGTTAACAATCATGACATTTTAGCATTCCCTAAGAAAACATGAGAGAAATAAAGGTTTTCTTCCAAGTTGTAATAAAAATATCACCAGTTCTCTTTGATTTTGTGATGTGTTGCATTGACAGTTCCAAGCTTTCTGTGAAGAGTTTTCCCTCCTGGGTTTACAAGAAGAGAAAAAATTCAAAGGAGTGTGTTGTTTTCCAAATTGTGATTATTAATGAAACTAATACTGTTTGAGGAATTGCAGGGAAGCATAGGTGAGGGGTTGAAACAGATCAACATTCCATGGAAGAGCAAAAAAGCATAAGAGAGAGATCTGGTAATCATCAGAATGTTTATGAATAAAACTGAGTTTAGCTTCTTGTAATGTAAATGCATCAAATAATCGTAATATGGAGGACTGATGCTTTAGCTAATGGCTGAGATCTTATCATATTTGACATTCTTGTACAGAAATAATGTATGACTCTATGAGTTGAATCATAATTTGTTTTCGACAATTTTCAAGAAGTGGAAGACATCTTAGTCCCCCACATGTTTATTCATTTTGACTGTTTTAAGAGCATTCAAAACAAGTTCAATCTTGATTGGTCGGTACCGGTGGACATGACCAATTTGCTAACGAAGTTCTCTTCTTCAGGCTTGTTTGGGATCATTTTTTAATTGCTTAAAATGTTGTTTTAAAGCACATTTCTAATGACTTAAACAATGCTTTTAAATGGAAAAAAAAGATTTTAAGCACATGCTTTCTAGCCAAAAGCCTCCATCTGGTTTTCTTGTACTTTATTATAGGGTTTAATATTAAAAAGAGTCGGTTTCATGTTTAAAATGCATAGAACAATGCTGGATAAGATAGGACTGAAGATATTTCAAAATCTGAAAAAATTGAAATTCAGTATTTGGATCTGTTATATGGATATAAATCTGGGAGTATACTGATTTTACAAAGTTTCATCCCACTAAATGATCAACATCAATTTTCTCAATGTACAGGTCTCTAGTTGATTCCTAATTTTCTTCTTGGAATTTTGAGTATTAAAGTTATATGAAAAAGGAACAGCCAAAAAGCAGCTAAAGAATCGAAGGAAAGATATATTCTTTCTCTTCGTTAAAATGTAATCCTCATATATACAAAAACAACATTCCACATAGTGGAAACGTATGTTACACAGATACACACAGAGCTTATATTTGATTCAGCACGTACCCTTGTCAACTGATCTTTTCTTCTAAGAGAAGTTCATTCAAACTAAGCCTAGAAAGAAGGAAGCATCCACCCTACAGTCCACCCCAGAAGCAAACCTGCACCGACCAGGCTCAATCCTAGAGCAAAAGCAACGGCATAAGTAGAAATATCACTCCTATGCCGATCCCGCTTGGCTCTTTTCTGCCTAGTGAATCTCTGCCATCGCTTCTGAGATACCATATTCTTGTAGGTCATCCATGGAAGAACCAAAGGAAAAAGAGCGGACATCGGCTGATCGTTGTTCTTTATCTGCAGGCTTTCTAGCTGCAGCAGTTGAAACCATTGCTTATATGCAAAGAGTTGGGATGCTTGTCTGAAGAAAAGCTCAACTATATGCTCCTTCTCAGCATAAGCTCGCTTTGCCGCAATCTCGGCTTCCCTAGCGCGGGTTTGAGAATGTAGCAGCGCATCCATTAGTTCAGCTTTGCTAGTATTATCCTCAGAAGTTGGCATTGTTTTTGTCAAGTTGTTGGGATTTGTACAGCTGCACTCGACATAACAGTTTCAGTTATATCTTAGTAGGGCCTTGCTTTTGGATGTGAAGACACCGACAAATAAACAATAATTAAACTAGACATTAACTTAAATAGAAAACTATTCTAAAAAAATGGCAATGCCCATTTATCAGAAAGACTTGTAAAAGCTGTTCGTGCAAGTGATACTGCTCTATCACATCATTTTATCCTTGTATGAGAGAATAGTATCTCGAAACAGCAAAAACCAACTAGAATATTCGACAAAAAGAAGTTGCACATCAGGAATTCATAGAAACACGGCGACTAGGAAATTACATAGTACCTCGAAGATTTATGAGACCCACGCAGCGAGTTCCCTTGTTCAATTGATTCACCCAGGTCTCTCTGTGTTCTGCCAAAACGACAAAAATCTGATCCACAATTTCGGTGGGTTGACTCGAAGGTAGAAACCAAATTTGTATCATGTTCATACTGTTGTTTTTTAGCATAAGGGTATCTCTTAAAGTTCAAGCAAGTTTTTTTAGGAGGCGGAAGATCACAATTCTCGATATGATCAAGAGATTTCTGTGCAACCCAATAGGCCAATTCATCTTTATCCGTTATCCACCACCATGGCTCAGCCTTGTCCTCTTCAATCCAAGGAGAATCTGGATCGAAGCAAAATTCATCTTGGTTTTTGGAAACTGTTTTGCTGTTGAAAGAATCCTTATCTAAACATTCGAAGTCTGCTTTCATATCTACACTACCAATACATTCTTGAGAATCTGTACCATCCAAGGTTTTTATGTCTTCATTCAAAATGTTATTCACTCTCCTTGTACAAAGAGCAGAGACACCATGATCAGTATCTAGAGAAGACCTGCTAAAATCATCAATTTCACAGACAGTATTGCTACCTTCAGGTCGATGAATATCACTTGAACTACAAGATTTTTCAGTACCAGATTTTGAAGTTTCATTGCCAGCCTCTAAAGCATTGATGTGTTCTGGGGTGAAAATCTTTTGGTATCCATAACTAGATTGCGTCTGAAGCCACCATTTTGAGTCAGGAAGCAGATTCGAATATGAGGAAGCTCTGTTAAAAGGCATAAAACCAATAGAAGGTTGATCTGGCCCATCTGCTGCTGCATTGGCAGGTCCAGAATCCACCTGTTTGGATGTTGAAGATGATGATTGACAGCAAGCTAATCTGGGAGCTCTTTTGGCATCTTCTTGGACAAAGCAACGATTAACTGTCCTCTGAAAAGCAGCCCTTGCTTCTGCTGCTGCCATCAAAATCCTATATCTTTTGAAAATTCACAGCAAAGTAGAACTTGTTAAAAATTTTAATCAAAATTTATGTCCACATGAAAACAGCCCCCAAAAAACAATAGCTTGCGAACCTTCAAAAAAGCACATCATAATATCTGAAATACAGAAGAACGAATTGAAGATGAAGTTCAAAATTCATATGAAGCAGAGTTTTAGCAATTGAAAACGATACACTTTATGATGCCCATTTAAATCTAAACCACACATTGAATCTAATATACTGATGATAACAACTGCTGCTTCATCTTTTCTCCAAAAGGATTAGTTATTCATGACAGCTAGACTTGCAAAAGATTAACACCACATTAATGAACAATCAGATTATACCGAACAGAGGTCATCTTCATCATTAAGGAGAAAGGGGGAACAAGTTCAATTTCAGCAAGCATATACAAATAGTATAAAAAAATTAACTCAAACAAAGTCAAAATGTTGACAACTTCTAAAGATATTAGGGAAATCTATGAACAAGTTAACTTGCTGCTAATTCACAGCCTAATCTGGATCAGAAAGCACTTCAAGTTCCTGTACTTTAAATGAATAGTATTAATTAGTAACCACAAATAAGAAGATATATCTGAGTCTGAAGCCACAGTTCACACAACGGTGATTTCAGTTCAAGAATTGCCAAATACAAATTCGCACTAGTTCTTAAGACATGAATTTGCTAACCTGAACACCCTCCCAAAACCTCCTACTAACACACCCAAATGCCAGTTCTGAATGTTTGATTAAGCCCATTTGAAATTCATTTGTTTTGGTCACATAATGGTAGGAAAAGACACCCGATATATTGTCCTAGCCACTTAAATTTAGCAGCATATTAGAAGCTCGAGCAAAAAAAACAGAGCCCCCCTCCTCCTGCTCTTGCATATAAGCATTCAACTCAAAATCAGAAAGAATTACTTACACACAAGAGAGATCATCCATGAACAGTAGTTGCAAAAGAAATGCTTTCTTAGTAACCATTATAAGAGTATATTTACATATTCAAAGAAAGGGGGGAAGATATTTTTAACCTTGAGCCCAAAACTAATTAACAATTCTTAGTGTTGGTTTTAGAACAAAGTGATCACAAGTTTGCACCTGGAAATTGTAACATCAAGAAATAAAAGGATCCAGATTTAGCAGTCTCAAGAAAATCAAAGTAAAAAAAATGACCAAGTAATCAAGCTCACCAACACAATCATTTTTACCAACAAAGAGAAACCACGTAACAGAGACTAGAAAGCAGAATGAATGAAAGCAACCCCATGATTCAAAACCACTCAGAAATTCGAAAGAACTGAATAAGGAGAGGAATCAACTAAGTGGGTACCTGGGAAATCAAACAGAACCAATTACAGGATCTGGGTCAAAAGCAAGGCTTGAAAAGATTCGAAATCCGGAGAGAAAAAAAATCTAGAACCAGAGGAAGAAGATGACCGCATATGGGAGAGGAGGAGACTGTAAAAAGAGGTGTCAGTCTTCCAAATTCTGCTGATTTTTTTATTGCATTCTATCTTTTTCTTCGTTCAGTTATCAATTCTTTGCTGTCGGTTTCTGAAGGGAGCGCTTTACTAATCAGCAAGAAAAATTGAAACCGACATGTGGTCTGAAACGATGACGTTTCGTTCGAGATCCGACACCACTGGTTAATTGAGCAGTTTTTCATTTCTCTCACACCCTCTTATAAGAAACCTTTTTTTTTTTTTTTTGTTCTTTTTTGTTTTCCAAATTGTTTACAAAATGATTTGAGCAAGAATATACACGTATAGAGTAATTTCAGGTGGATGAATTTACGTATAACTCAATTGATTAAAATATTATCTTTGATAAAAGAAAAAAAACCAGAAATTTAGAGTAGTCAAAAACAACCAACGATTTGGCTTGAGAGTTAAATTTAGAGGCAAAATAAGTATGATTAGAGTGTTGTGCCCATGGTTTTGGGGGACTTTAAACCATTATCTTGACTTGCAAGGAAACTTTAATGGAAAACTGGGTTTGGCCAATAAACCATGATAGAGTTTCATAGGTGTTAGTTTTTGTGATTAATGGAAACGCAACTATATATTTAGAAAGAAGAAAACAAAAATGATTGGGTGTTATTTTGAAACCCCATATCCTATGGCTTTTTGACTCTTGGGATTGTTCCCACCAAAGGAAGTGACGAATACGTTTATTTCTATGGGAGCCTTTTGCTAAGCACACTGATTATACTTAATAAACGCCTCTTATTCATTCTGCACAGAAGAAAGAAAGTTGTAGCCAGGTTGATTCAGGTGAATTTAGTCAAAATCGAATGGACATAAACTGATATAACCAAACTGACTACCTGAATCAACTTGGTTTGTCGGTTTAATCAATTTTTCGCCCCAAAAACTCCCAAATAGTGAACTCCATCCAAACTTACATTTGTTTTTTTTTTTTTCTTATAGAAAACTGTTTGACGACCTTACTTGAATAAGATCTATTTTATAAGTTGTACAGTTGTTGTGTTCTTCAGTAGAACTGTTTGAGACTCAAACAGAATCTCTCTGGAAAGATAGGAATAAGCTAGCTTGATAGGAAGGCCCTGTCGTTCCAATCAGTCATCCTGCCATTCGTCCATCAAGAAGTAATATGATTAGACAAAAAGAGGAGGCCAAAAATGATAATTCACATTCAATTTCAGCTCTATGAAAGTTGTTACAGAATGTACAGTGAAAAGAATCTCACAAACCTAAACTGTAACAAAGGACAGATTTGTTTTCCTTTATACTGGGGAAAGAGGGCGAATGAAGTTTATACACATCTCAAAAATTCATTCAGATATCCCAATATTATACCATGTAGCAGAATGTTAACCTCAACAAAAATAGAAGGCAGTAAATTCTTATGCCAAGTTCATAGAAGAATGCACTGAGAGATAGCACCCATTAGCAGTAAGCAGCAAATTCTTTGTTCACTCCATGTAGGTCTGTCTGGGCTGTGTATTAATCATGGCCTCAAAGCCTTTCCTCCGCCTCATAACAAGATAATTGCACTTGATTTTACTCAAGTTTGCTGAAATCCTCAACCAAGAAAACTACCTGAAGTCACTAATACTACATAAGGTCAACCACAGCACGTTGGCAAATGAAGCTCGAAACTTGATTAACCGTTACGGCGCTGGTTTAAGCTTCCGTTCTGGAAATTAGTCAGGAGAATGCATCAACTGTAAATATCTTAAACATGCTTGATCAAATGCATTGCAGCATGCTAGAGTCGAACATGATGTGGTCCTTGCCCCATTACCTATTTGGCACGTCTTCCCACATTTTAACTGCAATAAAACCTTTTTGCCATTTTGTATCAGATCTATTGAAGTTGAACCAGCTTTACCAAGCCATCTCCACCGCAGGTAAGAAATCCACTTGCGACAACTTGTATATCAGTAACAGCAGCCTGCAGCATACGTAATTTATTGACTTTAGCATTGTGAAAGAGTTTCCTTCCAAAAACAAGTAGATCTTTTGATTTTTACCAACAAGGCAGCAAATATAATTTTCATATAAAGCACATAAAGAACATTGATCTGTTTTTCCTGCTATTTAAGCATCAGCTTTGATTAGAACTGAATTTTTACAAGTACTTTACATAATTACAAGAAAAAAAGTTACCCGAACTACTTCACCAAAACCACGGGAGCTCGGTTGCAGAAAAGTGTGTCTATCATGCAACTTTGGCCAATGATGCACTAACTTGGCTGTTTTTGCATCCCAAAGTTTTACATCTCCATCTTTACTTCCGGTCAAGAACAAACTCGTATTTGGGATAGAAGTTATTTTAGTGACACTCCCAGAGTGAGCCTTCGGTATGTACCACAGCATTCCATTTAAGTTTTGTTCACCAATGGTACCTAGCATGTTAGTATTTGAAGCATCACTAATCCTTTCATCTTTAGGAGAGTGTTTCTTAGTCCTACCAGTGACTACGTATCGGAAGTCATGAAGTCCTACGTCTCCACCTTTCCCACCAGTAACTATGAGTGGAGAAACAGAACCGCTTCCTATTTCATTATCAAATACAGAAATAGAGCGAGCGCCACCTTCACAGTAAAAGAAGTAAGATGCTTAGTAATATACAAACAGGTCAATATCTAAACCGAAAGTTTAACCGGAAAAAAGAAATACCAGCTTTGACAACAGAGTATGGTATGTCATCATAAGATCTAAACGTTAAAGTTTTCTTTACAAGTCTACAAACAATCTAGGACTCTGGTAGTAATAGGAAAAATATATAATTTCTTTATGTTGTTATAAAACTTCCTTCTACAAGGCGACTAATGAAGACATTATCCAACTTGAAATAATAGTAAATCCAAGACAGGTTTGGATTTATTCTCTTTTTAATCACAATTAAGAAAGTTATATGTTCAACAAAATGATTGCCCGGTCCCACATTAAGATATAAATAAGACAAACAAGGTCAAATGCCACGCTTTTGGAGTTAAATATGACTAATGAGATTAATACCTTCATGACACATAATGGCTGCTTGCGAAGTTTTTGGTGGAGCCAATGTATCCCAAATGACTACATTAACTGCAGAGGAGCTATATCCAGCCACAGCTATTATTGATCCACTGGAAGTAACATAAGTGACATCCCTGCAAATTGATAAACAACAAGTTTAATAATAAGAAATATCCAAAGATATATTAGAAGTTTTAAATAATTAACTTGTAATCTGAAACCAAGGAGTGAAGAAACTATCTACAGTGACCTCAAACGCTTATAAAGGAATAAAGAAAAGTAAGCAATATCACCACCATGGATGTTCAATTTAGTAGATTATAATTCATCAAATTACAACGATTCCAGGTAACGTGTGTAAACTTAAGTTGATTGTGAAATTTATATGCAAGCAGATCCAATTATATATATATATATATATATATATATAACTAAGTTTTCTATTAATGGATAAGAAAAGATACCAAAAAAGTATTTCTTTAACATATAAAAGTACAGCTACGTACGAGGCATGGCCATTAAAGCATAAAGACGATTCTGTTGGACAGACATTGCTTCTTCCTCCAACCTCCAACTGCCATGAGCATACCGTCCCATCTAACGCAGCAGTAGCAAATCTGTGTCCACATTGGTCAAACTGCACAGATGATATTGAGGCTAGAGCGTATGGTGGAGGCACATTTGCTGCAGGCAAGACACCATAAGTTGCAGTAGCTCTGTCCTTCCCGAACTGCATTAGTTTAAATTTACATCATTCAAGAACAGTTGGACAGTAAATGAGTACAGGAAATTCGAAATATGCAAGTTGCAGTTTACTCATATGTTAAACTGCAAAATCTGCTACTCTAGAGTAAAAGGTAATATTAATTCATACCTCCCACAAGTATACATGTGTATTGGTAGAACCAACCAAGAAAAGAGGCCGAGAAGGATGACTGGAGAAAGCCCTTGTGCTCGTTTGTTCTGCAGTAGCTGGAGGATCTACAAATTCCTCAAAATCCTCTTGTGTTTCCCAACCTAAGCCAGAAGCACCGATACCAGCATAACCTGAAATACCAAATGCTCCACCTCCTGTCAAATCTCTCCCTGGCCTTGCAGATGAACCTACACCCACAGTGGCACCACCCAACCCTAGGTGTGCCCCTTTGCTGCTACCAAGACCAACACCAGGAAATACACATGTTGGAGCTGGTGTCGATTCAGAGCCCGCCCACCCATTTAGATTTAGAGGCCACTCAGAGTTTGACCAGATATAATCCTCTTCATCTCTGGAGGTCGTCCCATCTTCCCAGCTAAAGAAAATTATACCCTGAATGCATCCATTGGAATAGAAAACCATGATTGCACATATATTGTATAAGCCACAGAACGAAAAATAAATTATAGGAGAGCACAGTTGACCTTCAACTTTAGATAAATACATAATCCAACATTGTGCATTAAGTGTGGGGGATTGTGCCTTTAAAGCTCTTTTGTGGCATATTTGGAAGGAAAGAAACTCTAAAAGCTTCGAAGATAAGTCTCTCCATTTTGATACTTTCTGTAATTGTGTACAAAATACAGCTTCTTGGTGGATATCTTTACACACAAAAATATTTTGTAATTACAGCCTCATGATTATAAATGATTGGAAGGCTCTCATGGTTTAGTTTCTAGGGGGGGTTTCCTCTATCTCGGTCCTTAGGTTGTCTTTTCTTCTTTTGTGGAATATATCTCTTGTTTCTTATTTTAAAAAAAAGTCCATTAAGACCTATATCTACATTAATACTCTTTGGGGGGGGGGGGGGGGGG
>QLSR01000027.1:730664-762494 GCA_031780015.1 Citrullus colocynthis | reverse complement strand
GGGGGGGGGGGGGGGGGGGGGGGGGGGGGAAGGTTAATGCAACTCTGTGTCTCCTGCATTTGCAACGGTTACTTTAACCAAGTTTTTTGAATAAGTGAACGCCATATACATCTTTAAAAGATCATTTAGAGCTCATCAGAAGCTATTGGCTCTTATTCAGTTTATTAAATCTTCCACAGATTTCCATCACATAGCATATAAACCTTCACCAGAAAGTTACTCTCAGCCTCAGGACATAAGCCTTGTAGATAACAAAACAGAACTCTACAGAATTGAAAGAAACAGAAAACTTGCTAAGTCATCCATCTCACTGAAAATTCAGAGCATCACAATACGAAGGATAGCTTGAGGGTCCGCCAGAATTTTGATGATCTTTAGCACATTTTGAATTTTAATGATTCAAATCTTCTAACTCTTAATTAGGAAGTTGGCCTATTTAACAAGCATGCGTAAATTGTCAAAGCCAAAATGATTCTGTAAGCATCAACTTCAAAATGATTCTCTAAGGTAGCACTCCTAATAATTAAGCAAATGAAGAGGAACTCAAATACATTACGCTAAACATCAGGAGATTTTGGAAGAAGTGAAAGGGGAAAAAGAAAGTGAAAAAGAAAAAAGGCCTAATATAAGCAAATTGAAGAGGAACTCAAATACATTACGCTAAACATCAGGAGATTTTGGAAGAAGTGAAAGGGGAAAAAGAAAGTGAAAAAGAAAAAAGGCCTAATAGGAGGACTAACCTTTTTATTACTGGCAAGTGCAGCTTGTCTTCCGTCAACAGAGTTGATACACAATGCCTACCTTAAGAAAGAAAATACACTAAGAACGCTAGATCAAAGCTTTGATTTTTAACATCTTTTTACTATAAGGAACATGCAAATTGCTTCTGAAGACAAAATTAATTTCTGCCTTCTTCAATAAGAAGAATATATTACCAAGGAGGGTTACAAGTAAATAGAAGCAGAAGTTCTCAATCCTAAAAAAAAGTTTAAATGCCAAAACATATGATTGGATTGAAAATTACCTCTAAAAGCTCTCCATTCCTCCTATATATATCTTTAGGTTTCCGAAAAGGCATGGCATGATCAAGGGTTGCCAATTCCTTTTCAGATCTGACAAGTGTCCTCCCATTGCGAAGTAATTTACGAGGCGATCCAGTGGTATCACTGGCCAAACTACTAATAAGTGCACCTTCACGAGAACAACTGTCCTCTGGCCTTGTGGTGGCATTATAAATGTCAATCCATCTTGCAGAGAGTTTACAATCAAAACAATGCAACAGATGAACTTTTTCATGCGCAAAGCATTCTGATATCACATTGGGATTGGAAGTAATGCTCCATAATGTTTCGAATTCCCCTTTGTTACACATATCCATTTTATTCATCTCATCGGTGTGGTGCTTGTCATGCCTAGCTGACTGGCTAAACTGTTCAAACCAAGCGACAGTAGCCACACACAACCTCTGATCTAATTTATATTGCAGAAATGACACCAGTTGTTTTAGTTGATAAGAAGAAACTTGAGCAAGGACGATAGTCAGTAGAGAAGTAAGACTCGTTGACATCAATTCAATCACATCCTTTAAAATGTCTTTCTGATCAGATTTAAAGGTTGAAAGACTTGGAGCCCAAGAATCAAGGTTCTCAAGAGTGATACCACCGAAAATACCCTCTTCAGATTTACTAGTTAAAGTAGTCAGCTTATGTTTCGTAAATTTGGACATGTGATGCCACAAACAAGCCCCAATTATGTGCCATCTTTCATCTCCTGGAATTGAATGTACAATATCATCACTTTCTAAATTAGGCATGCCTTCAAAATATTTATGGTTATAATCTACATCAGTCAATAAATTGTGAGCTATCAACTCCCCAGTCTGAGAGAGGAGTTGCTTCAGATGTTTGGTGTCAACATCATGAGGAGATTGTGCATTAGCCAAGAGTGGTTGCAGCATTTTAAGGAGACATTTTGAGTCTCTCAGTAGCCAAGCAGATGTGAAATACAAGTTATATTCAACCAAATCAAGAATGGTTAGGAGCTTGGAAACAAGATCATCTTTGAGAGAACCATGTGTAGTTCTCAAAGCAGCTCTTACACCCTGTAGTGATAGTAAGAGACCTTGAAGGTAGTACCACCAAGTATCTAAACACTTCGACCTAATTTCACCTCTGTGAAGAGATAAACTGCAAGCAATAGTATACCGCGAAGCTGAAAATGAAATTTCTTGTGCTGCTTTCAGAAGTACCTTGTGGAAGAGACTATGCAAGAGGAAACTATAAATCGTCAGGTTCTTATCATCTTGGCACTCTTGAGAAGTAAATCCATGAAATATATCATTTCCAATAAATTGTAGCCCAAGATTACACAGAAAGACTAACATCTGATAAGAAAAATGGATAGGGAATCAATATCATTAAAAAAGTTGAGAATCGACATGTGAAGCGATAAATTAAATAGAAAATATCACACTCAGAAATCCACTTACCATACTAACAAGAGAGACAGGAAGCAATGAAAACTTCATTTCAAACTGTGCAAACCCCACATTTAACTTATGCTGAAAACTTTCAAGAGATTTCTCATAATCCATCTCATATTCCTTCAAGCAAGCCATGCATCCAACAGAATCTAAATTTATAGTTGGCCAGCTGGGATGCTTCCGTATCAATTTTGAGAAGTATTGAACTGCCAAATCTAATTTTGATTGATGCTCCAGATGAACTGCTAATTCAACAGAGAGCCAACTGGAGGAATCTCTGGGAGATTTCTGACAGATTTTGCTTATAGACTCAAAACTCTGAATATCAACCTCATTAGTCCCATCAGAAACTTCAGTAATGCTCCCACAGGTTGACATGTGTTCCAAAGCTTCAAGCTTAAAATCAATCAATAACATAAGAAAAGCAATGACAACACATACGTTATGGAAGCATTTGAAAGAAATCAATATGCTTCCTTTTTATGTTCTTAGTTATTGAAAAGAACAAAGAAAACAAAAGGCTACACGTTCATATATGAGAAGTTAAAATTATTTTAGCGCAGATAAATGCTACAGCTAGGACTAAGACATACTGGAAGCAAATCATCCAATTCCTGACCCATTTTGAAACTCATCAAATTAACGCATAGTTTTACATCTGTTGGATTGCTCACAATTGGATTTTGGTTTCTCCACAAGTACGGTGCTGATTTCAAACTAAATGAATGGGCATAGAGGTTATGAAGATTGCTGTCCCAGCTATAATTTGGAGAATTTGGATTGAATTGGAATGGGATTATTTCATAGAGCACATAAATGATTTCTCATCAAATTGGTTATGGTTTATGGAGTAGGCTTCATAAGATCATTTAGTACTTCTTCCCTACGAATTTCAATCACTCAGTATAGAAATATACTTCTTTAAACCATGTCAATGTTTCCTACCAGCTTTCAGGGTTTCGAAAAAAAAAAATTCAATGTCCACTCTGTTCTAATGAAAATATTCTTTTTATGTAGTATGTATCAGTTTGATAAAATATCCGATTATGGCTTAAAATTTGCCATTTATACCCGTGATTAACTGAACTTATTTGTCAGATCTTTTTCAAAGCAGATAGACCATCGAATTAACATCATTAGCCAAAACATAAACTTACAGGAAGACCACATCTGTTCAAAGCAGTAGCTATCATCAAGGTTGCGAGCTGGCAAAGGACCTCAGCAGATTGCTCTCCAACTGCTTTCTTCATGCTAGTTTTGGTTGCTAACAGTAGACAATACATACCAACGCTTGGGTCAAGTAAAGCAATATGTTTGCTTGAAAGAAACGGTATCCCAGTTAGGGAATTTGACTCCAAACCAAGCACGTTCAGAAAGGATTGAGAGTAGTTTCCTAATTCCCACTGAAAACAAAAGTAAGGAAATTTTAAGTTCTTGGCATAACAAATCCAAGGAAAACATATATATTCCACTTCTGCTGTAGTATTTACACATTCATCGTTTGTTTAAACGAGGTAGATGTAAATAAAACACTTATAGTTTAATGCAATTACAAATTAGTCTTTTATAGCTAAAAAATTAATTATTATTTATGTGGTTCAATAATATACAGATTCAACCACTCTTGCTAATGTCAAAATCTATTGTAGGGGATCCCTTTTCAACTGTATTAAATCAAAAGAAGAGTAACATGACGTTTATTAAGATGTTAAGTCAGTAAAAGGGGTGTGTTATTAAATGACTAAATCACATGGGTTAGAAGCAAAACCATTTTAAAATCACACGACAAATTTTCAATCACATCTATGGGAATATATTTTGCATTTATCCCTTAAAACGAATAGTGCACCTCAAGAATACTTGCAAGCCAAGTGTCACCCTTCTCAATGGCGGATGGAAGCATAAACTTTGTAATTAGGTATTGCTGAAGAGGTCCACCACGCCCTTCAACTAAATGACAAATAACCAGTGCAAGCTGCTCATCCCCGAGATTTTTAGCGCAGACACTAACAGCAGAAGAAGTATCACCACCAAGCAGAAAGAAAGCAACAGCCAATTCTAGTTGATGTCTCCCCATTAAAACATAGGCATTCTTCAAAGCTGCTGCCTTATTTTTCTCCTCCTGAAAAGTGAAAATTACATGAAACTGTACATTAACATTATTTAAAGGGGACAACTAACGTGACCCTCCAAGACTGTTCTCTCCAGAGATCCTCCACATAAATTTGACATTTTCCAGATGGTATATATGAAAAGGAGCACCTGAAAATTGCGTGAAAGAAATCCCACCAAGGGTTTATCTTTCTCATCCTTGCTAATTTTAAAAAGGCCAGCTAAAACTTGGATTCTATTCAGTGTGACATACAGAAGCATACAGTCCTTGGGATCTTTTTTCTTCAGATATTGGGATCTCGCCAGTTTCTCCATCTGCATACAACATGCACGAATAAAAGAAGGGAAAAAAAAGAGATTAAATCATGGAAAATAAAACGCTACAATTTTTCTAATAAAGCATCTGAGTCACTCTAATGAACTTATCAACAGGATGATTAAGTATTGGTTAATTCTTTTACCTATACGTAGGAATTTGAAAATATTTATCAGTTCAATTGTGTACAAAAGCCCACGGCCAAACCTCATCTAAGAAGACAAGAAAATCATGAGATAAAAGAGTTTTAGGGCACTTGAACTTCAAAATTTATTAAAACCCAAGAAACGGATAAAAGCTGTGTTCATTTTTTTTTTTTTTTTGGAAAAAGAAATACTATTTGTTTGACATGAAATTGTGGCAACTGCCTTGATCTGCACTACCAGTACGCAGACTGATGTTTAGTCTGCACAAAAACTAAAAATGAAATGCATAATGATTATAGAATCACTTTGTTTTCTATGTTTAAGTCGAGCTCCGGAAATTATGCTAGTATACAATATCTCCAAGTATTACCCTTATACGCAACTGTGTTGTATTAGTAAACCAAATCCCAACACCCAAACTTCGCATTTCCTGCCAAGTTGGTTCGTTGGAGCTAACTGAATCTAGTAGAATTTCCTGACAATCGGAGTGATAGGCCCATCCAATCAATCTTGAGTCAATGGCCAGCTCTTCCAGAGATGCTGATCTACTATCACGTCGAAGAAATTGCAATTGTTGAAACCTCAGAGCAATCCAATATCTAGAGAAAGAGAAAATAATCAGTATAACGACGAAGCAAGAAAATTTCATAATTGAATGGTTATTTGAATATTTTTGCTTAAAAAAATTAGTTAAAAGGTACCATAAAAATCTACAGCCTCCATTTAAGTTTCAGAATACTACCCAAGTTTAAATTAATTATAAATGGAGTATAATTACCAAAAAATAAGAGATAAAGAACCCTAGGAGGAGTAACAAAACCCCATATTATCGTTCTAACTTCGTTTTTCCAGAAAACAGTAACCTTATATTCAAGTCGATGGCCGCATGTTGACTCAGATTTTCATGCAACCCAGGAATATACAAAACTTTGAAAAAACAAATTACACTTCTTGCTTAAGAGCAATGAAACAATCGATGTGCTTGATCATCCTTTGCTTCCACATAGAACACACAACTGGAAATTGGAAGCATGGCCGTAGACATCTACTGTGAATTTTTTTCAGCCATGTTCATAGTCATACGCTTATGAAGAGCAAATGGAAGAGCTATGATTGGATCTTTGTGCAGTTTTTTGTGCTTGCTGAGAGGAAAGATGGTAGATACAAGATTTTGGCAGCTGGAGTCAGGTTATTTCTCAGTGTAGTTCTTGGCCAAAGAATTATTGAAGAAAATAGATTTAACCAAAACTAAATCGGCAGCTGCAGATTATGAAGTTTAAGACTCTCTTCCTCTATGCCAGGTTGTATTTCACTTCAACTAATCGATAAGCTCCCAGACCTTGCACACTCAAGTTCTTCTAGTCAAAATCATCGAATAACAAGAATTTTCTCATGCCTCTTACAGAGCAAGGAAACATGGCATAAAATCTGGGAAGCACAACAGTTGAAGGGAAATGTCCTTTGTTTATGTTCCACAATCAATTCTCATAGCTTTTGTAATTCACACATCAAAATAACATATCAGGGATCTCTTTAAACAGAATCTAAGGTGTATAGTCTATACTAAAGATTTTGTGGTCAACATTCTAGAACTTGAAGGATCCAATATAAAAGTATAAAAAGCAAAGTAATAAATGCCCAAAATTTAAGGAAATATACTGTAAATAAATTAAAAAATCAACTAAAGCATGCCAAACTGGGAGAAAAACATGAAATTACAACCGATATCAAGGAGGAAAACGAATATATTGCAGGACTTAGTGACAATGAGGCATTTAACAGAGAAGACAGATAATGATAATGAGGCAAAGGTTTTCTCCAAGCCTTTTTTTAACACAACAGAGTAATCGAGATGCAAGGTCTAGCAACTTCCAAATCTTATGTATTGAGAAGTTACAAAAACATTATTGCAGAATACCTTCTCCCGGGCTCGTCAAGACTTTCATAAGCAGGTGCAGAAGATTTATTACTGAGAAGTTACAAAATCTTATATATTGAGAAGTTACAAAAACATTATTGCAGAGTACCTTCTCCCGGGCTCGTCAAGACTTTCATAAGCAGATGCAGAAGATTTATTACTGATTTCACCCAGAAGATCCACAATTGCTAGAGTTTGTGTCTTCTCCATGCTGGTTAGCCCTGCTAATTCATAGAAATTCTCAAGAGACTCAATAAAGCTGCTGAGTTCAGACTTCGTGGAGGATGAAATGAATGAGTTGTCATTACTCATAGAGTCCCAATTGAAAGCCCATTGTGAAACACTTTCCTTAAATTGGGATGATAAGTAATTTGTACTCCACTGAACTCCTTTTGCAGTTGAAGTTTTTACAACTCCTTCAAAATAATCAGACAAAGGGATCTCTGGAATAGTAAAGGTTGAATTTGCAGAGCTCTTTTTATCAGACGAAAGATGCTCAATGAGATGACTCAAAGCTGAATATGCACGTTTCCACTTGCCTAATCAAATTGAGGATTGCACATCTTAAGTCTGAATGAACCACTAAATTTAACTGTATTGGACAGAAAGAGAATAAAATTCTAAAGAAACTATTCTAACACAAAATCCCCAATAGTTTATTTTTGCAGCATACTGGTGCACTTTATCTAGTGATTTTAAAGAAGTTACAGTTCCTTATCTCTTCAAAAGAACACGGAAGTTAACAGTTTCATGCTTTAACCAGCAACTAGGAAAATAAGACCATGTTTGGTTCGTGATTTGAAATTTCATTTTTAAAAACAAAGAATTCATAGAAAGAAAAACAAATTCTTTATTTTTACTGTATTTGAAAACATGTTTGGTTCCAAAACTTCAAATTTGAACTCAAATTTGAAATTTGTGTTTGGCTGTGAATTTGAAAATGCAGGAAAAGATTAATTGTGTGTTTGGTAAAATTTATTTTTGAATTATTTCTTACTAACAATTTTGATTAAAAAAAAGAAAAGAAAAAAGAAATTTATATATGCACTGTGGTGGGGCCATGACTTTTGGTGAGTTAAAATTTTCTTACAGAATTTGACGGAAATCTTTTCCTAAAATCATTATCCCGTGTTTTCAATTTTTTTTTTATTTTTTATATTGGTTTAGAAAAAGTAGAAAACGTTATCTTATTGTCGTCCAATTTTGCATCAAATTTAAGTTTTGTTTTCAAAATCTATTTTCTTTTTCAACTACCAAACAAATATTCAGTATTTTTGTTGTATCCTTTGTCTTTGAAAACAAAAAAAAACAAAAATGGATAAGAAACCAAGTGGGGCCTAATGTTTAACCATGGAAGCTGTTGCTGGTGGCAAGTCTATGAAAGTAATTTTTGGCAAGTCTATGAGAGTAATAAATTTAACAATATAATAAAATGACAAAAATTGTAAAATTTATCTAAGATAAAACAAATGGATAAGATGTTATTCTCATATAAACATCTAATAAGATATATCATAATAGTTAAAAGTAAGAAAAGAAAAGATAGATTGTAATGAATTATTGTTGGAAGCTTTGAGAAGTCAATACTTGAGAAAACAACAAAACTTTCTGATAGGGAGTAATTTATATAATCACCTGAATATATATTAATGAGGAGGGCCTGAGGATGAAAAGAAGACAGTGATCCACATAATTTATCTACTACATCCGGCATACTTATTAGACCAAGCAATCCTGATCTACATTTGCTGTCATAATTATCATCTGATAATGTTTTGATACTGCAACGTTCATCAGCAAAAACAGCAGCAGAAATGTTAATATCAGTCCCATTGACATAGTGAGTTTTAGTTTCTCTGATGTAGTGAGTGTTGCACATAGCATCATGGTTTTTATCCACAATGAACAACCATGGACTAACAATACAAAAGTAATGATCATGTAAAACTATCGCCGTGGTCCTTGGCCCCCAGAGAAAGCCACAGTTAGAAGGAAGAGTATGAGCAATCCCAATGCAGACCCAAGTCTTGGTATCCAAGGATTTTGTGATGCTTGACAAGGTGTGACCGTCAAAACGCTTCAGGGAGTACACACACAATTCATTCTGCAAACAAATTCCAAGTAAGAACTGACCATTTCCTAAAGCTAGCCAGTCCACTGCAATAATGTTGCTTTCAAAGGACAGTTCATCTTCAAACAAAAGGGTCCCTGCACCAAGGTATGCAAGTTCCCATAGATGAACATTTTTGGTATTAGGTTTATGGTTGTCCTTGCTAATTGTTGCAATCTTCCGACCACAATCAGTCAAACACAAAGCAGTAAGGGGGCCTTGATGTGTGACAACAGCACAAACAAGCTCCCATGGCACCTGGAAGATTGATGGTTTGCCTACATTACTTCTCCAAAGTTTCAAACTACCATCAGCAGAGCCAGTAGCCATAATATATGCAGGGGTATATGGTTCACCTGATGAAGCTAATTTTTGCTGCACAGGAACAAAAGTTCTTTGGTGCACTACGGCAAAACTTGTAATCTGATCATGGTTTTGAGAATTGGGTAACTGTGATGAGCAAGGGATTATACTAACGCAATATTTTTTGCTTCCAAAAGCACTTTCAAATGTCAGTATGCTGAGCTCAGCTCTATTTTCATTATCAATATCACAATTGCAATGTATTCCAGTCCCAGATATATCACAAGCATGTAGGGTGATTTCCCATGATAACGCCTGAAATCCTTTTATCCATACCCCCAATAACATAAATTTATTGAATTTATATGTTATATTACAATCAGAAGGCAACGAAATGGAAAATATATTAGTAGGACCATTCTCAAAAGGACCATGACCAGTGAAAGGTATGGTACATAAGTAGTGACATTCAGTATTTTCTTCATCACTTTGGCTAATCGTGACAGCAAAAAAGTCAATTCCTCTAGCATGTCCCATCAGAAGAATCAGTTCTTCATCCAGTATTGATGGTGCCCACTGTACACTTGTATATTTGGAGCATGAATCTTGAGTTACAAGTTTTCCACAAAGTTCCCAGGTTGGAGTAAGTGTTGGAGGACCTAGGACACAGTTGGAGATACTAGATAGTGACCAGAAAAGAAGCAAGCCGTTAGAGTCCAAGGAAGCAGCTATTTTGACCTCACAGTTGTATGGATGGACGGCAACATGTAAGATTTTTCCAGCGTGACCACTTAAATTCAATTGACTAGTAGATGAACATGAGAACAAATTTTCTAACCTTGTTTGGTCAAAGGATGCATCCCCTGTGTCATTTGATGTGTGAGCAGATAAAAGTGACCACACCAAGGAATTACACGGCAATAACTGAATCAAAGAACACATACTTGGGGAACCAGACAGATGAATCCTTGAGATTACTACTTTCTTGAGGAGAAACTTGTTACTCAAGTTTGTACAACCATCAATGTAATGACATCCCACTTCACATCCTTTGAGTTCTTGCTTCTTCCACAATGTGATTCGAGGGAATCTTAATGGGGATACGTCATCAAGACAATGGACAGCCCAAAAGGTAACCAATGATCCTGGACCCAAACTTATTAGCCACTCACAGTTTCCAGCCCTGTTTTGTTCGAATCCTACTGAGGATTGAACTTTCTTAGTAACTTCAAAAGGTTTGCACATACCTTTAATCTCGGTCGCCCATGTCACAAATAAATCCATGCCAAGAGTTCCATTCAATGCCTGATTTATCTCCACGACAGCAGCAACAGAAAAATGCCTTCTCATTGACTTTTTATTATTTACATCCTTACTAAATTTTCTGACCTTTCCATTTTCAGTCTCACTCCACAATCTCACCGTTCCATCTAAGCAGCATGTCAGAAGCACATGTCTTGGTGTATGCTTGGCGATTTCAGGCCCAATAACTGAAGGCCTCCATTGAATTACAGTTATGGGTAAAGGATGGCATAACTCACTTTTCACATGCCCATATTCCCCTTCACTCTGACTTACCAGCACAGATCGGCAAGCTTTTTCAGTTAACGTGCTTTCCATCTTCGATATCCTAGGATGAGGTGCAGTTGCAAATGGCCCCTCAGTAGACCAGCTTGCGGAAACAAGAGTTTGGGGTACATCCGGTTTGAACTTCCAAGCTATTTCCCAGGACTTGTTTTTGTTTTTCCACAGAACAATCTCTACTCCACAAGCAATAATTCCATCTCCTGCACCCGTCCACTGAATGGCCTCAACCTTCAGAGATTGCACAAGCACTGAATTCTGCCTCCAACAAAAAGAACCTGAATATGAGTAAATCAAATATAATTTAAAGGTGTCCAAAATTGAATGGAAACAGTTCGATGTTATCAGTCTCGCTTAGTGAACCTAGCTATTTCCTCGTCAACTGTTTTATATTACTATTACCTCTATGTTCCCCAATGCGCAACGAAACCAAGTGGAAATTAACTTCAGAACTATCCTAGTAAAGATGGCTGAACTAATTGGCACGTAGTCTAGTATATCACTTTCGAATCAGTACACCGCCCATTTTTCTCACTAACCAACAGGAATGAAAGTTTAATAACTTCAAACTAATGCGTACCTCGAGAAGCACCCAAATCATGAGAAAAGACCCATATCCGGTTGCCCGCGGCTGCAGCAAGCTCGCCCTCCGACGGTGATACGGGAGACCAAGATACGGCATTGACAGCTGATAAGTCGTCGCCAGAGAGCTCCAGTACCTGCCGAAATATGGGTCCGATTTTGGTTTCTTCGGAAGATAGAGGAGAAGGGAAGTGAGTGATCACCAAAAGAGATGAGGCTCCATAAGCGACCCACGCATAGCCGGCAAAGTCTGGAATCCAATCGATGGAGGAACCAGGTGGCTCGAATCTATTCGGGGCTGAAGGGATCGGCTCGGATCCTAAAAGAGGGAGAGGGAGACGAGAGATAGGATCCATCTTGGAGGCTGTTCCCGCCATGGAATTGAGCCTGATCGAAGAACTGGATGGAATTATAGTGACCGGCTACGGGAACTCATCACTGGGACAGTTGAATTTGGCAAGTAACGGGAAATTCCAGTCTAGCTTCTTCTTCTTTACGTGATTCTCACTGGTTTTTCCATTCGAGTAATGGCAGCTTAACCGCGATATCAAAACACTCGATAACTGCCACAATCAGCATTCAGCATATATCTCCACCGGCTAACTCCGGGTAGTGTGTTGAAATGACCTGGACAACCGGAGTCACTCAATCTGCGATTTGGTTAGGTTAGGTTCAATTTTTAATATTTTTGTTGGATGGATTTACCGCACTTGGCTTTATATATACACATATTAAAATTTGATTGCAATGAACTTAGTGAGTTTTTAATACTTTTTATTTAAAATAATTATGATATTTTTTCTGTTATTTAAAGTTTTTGCAATAAATATTTCATATTTTAATTGTATGAGATTTTCGTTATTAATTATATGTGTTGAAGATATAAATTTACGTTTTAAATTAAAAAAAATATATATAATCTGACAATCCAACCCAATCTAATTTTAAAGTTGGTTTCAGTTAAGTTGGAGTCTTTTGGGTTGCCAACCAACAACTCAAATTTTCGGATTGGGCAAAAAAATACACTCAACCCGATCCATGTACACCTAAGGGTTAGATTCTCCCCTCTCACAAATTACAGAATTAAAAATTAAAAAAGATAAATAATGAGTTTTTTTGTTTAACCTATTTAACAATTTTTTAAATTATGTTTGGGTGATTTTAAAATTGTTAAAACTATGACTTTTGTCATATCTAAAATCACTCCAAACACGCTTTATTAACAACATGCCATAAATTCCAATTAGTTTTTGAACTTTAGTACCTCTCTAAACTTCTAATTTTCTATTTAATAGTTATTTGGCCTTTACAATTTTTAAAAATATGAATATACTACACAAAAATTGAAAGTTTAAGCATGTGTATCATTGGTATATTTGTATTCATATTAGGTAGGTCATTCGATTTATCACATACAATCAAGTATATCGATGGTATATCAAATAAAGTCTATCAACAATATATCAAATTATGTATATTTATATGCACACACACATACATACATACATACATATATATATATATATTGGTTAGCAAAAATTAGTATAGTTTAGCGATAATTAACATGTACTCTCATTTGTATATTAAGCATATAATCGTGGACTCTATATTCTTTAAAAATACACAAGACTTTTTTGGTTTTGTGTTTGCCTCTATTAATTTTGTGATACTTTTCCGCATGCACACCATAAATATAAAAAATAAAAATTATAAATGGATTAAAATAAGTTAATTTGTAAATGTAGTCCCTATAATTTATGAACTATTAGAATTTAGTTTTTATGGTTTATAATTAGACATAAGAAATCGAAAATTGTGCGGAACCTAGTCCCACTTCCCTTGGGCCCCTAGCGATCAAAATCTCGTAAGGCAGCGGCTGCTGTGTGGTTCCACGTTGCTAGATTGAGATCTGCAGGGTGGCGGGGACTTCCTGCTTCACCTTAATTGTTATTTGAACAAGTAAAAGTTATGTCTTGGTCCGAGTGGGGGTTTTCAAAAGCTTCCTGTCGAACCGGCTGGTTTGTGAAGCTTGACTTGAGAAAGAGCACGTACAGTACATTTGTGTTTACGAAAATCTAATCTTTGTTATCGAACCTTCATAAATAGTCTCAATGATAAGAATTATTCATGAGAAATTTATTAACCATAAAAACTATTTATAAAATTTTATCAAATCATACGGATCAAATTATAATTTTTAAAATCATAAATACTAAATTTTAACTTTCTTCAAATAATAGAGATCAAATTTACAATTTAACCTAAAAAAAATAAAAAACCAAAAAACCAATTTTCATATTTATTGATTAAACATTTAAATTCTAATCAAATCCCAACAACAAAATAAACTCTTCAATACAACTTTTTTAAAATTTTAAAATTTAACTTTGGTTTTCTTAAAATAGAGTACACGACTAAATAAAAATGGTACAATTTAGAGTTAAAAAAAATACTTTTAGTCCTAATAGTTTAATTTCTAAATTTTAGTTATCATGATTTAGTTTATGAACTTTCAATTTTGTAACAATTTAATCATTAAACTTTACTATATAATACTCTGTCCTTATACTTCAAAATTTGTAAAATTTAATTTCTATTATAAAAATTAGTGTTAAAATTATTTAATATAATTTATTATATAAATAAATTGATAAAATGATTAGATACTCAATATTTTTATAAAATTTAAAGTCTTTGTCAGAAAATAAAATAATTTAATATTTAATTTTAATTAATTTATTTATGTTAAGGATTAAATCATTATAAAACTAAAAAATATAAAAATTGAATTGTTAGCTGATAAAATTGAGTGACTAAATTATTAGATAGATAGAGAAACCAAATTACAGATCCAAGTTTAAAGACGTAAATTATTATTTTTTAAAGCTCGTATAGGTTTTGCACAATAAATAAATAAAAAGAATGTTACGAACTTATGAAATGGTTAAATTCATGATTCAACGTCGGATGTAAATTACCGAAATAGTTGAATTTCGTACCTGAAAAGTTAAATCAATATTTCGTAGTGATGTATTGAACTGAAATGGGTTCGGTAGCGGCGCCATGGAAGTCCCTTCTTCTCCGTGCTTTGGAATCTAATGGCCAAATCAAGCATTCCAAATTCTTGCAGCTCGTACATTTCCCTCTCTCTGTTTCGTTTCTCTTAAAGTTTAAGTTCCCTTTTATCTTCTTCACAGTCGGGTTCTACGTCGAATTTGTTTTCAGGCAACGATTGGATCTAATGGAAGGCCCTCAAATCGCACAGTCGTTTTCAGAGGATTTGAAGAGGGCACTGATAGGATCCATATTTTCACGGATTCTAGAAGTCGCAAGGTTCTTCTACGGAGAAGCTCTATATTTCGTCTTAGATCGCTCTATTCATGCGGCCATTGCTGTTTTTCTGTGGTTTTTGATGCAATGAATATAGGTTTTTGGATTTTCAGTGCAATCTGTAGTTTGTGTCTGTGTTGGTGTTTTCAATTACGTAATTCATATGTTTGGCAACAAGACAAGCGATAAAATAAGCTCAGGGGAATTGCTTGTGATGGATTAGGTCAGGGTTTTTCATATTAAGCATCTGAGTTTTGTCCTGCAAATGAATTTCACTTTTGGTTGATTCTGCAGATTGAAGAGCTTAAGAATTGTCCATTTGCCGAGGTAACTATTCTCGTCTCTCCCTGGCTCTTAATTACTGCTGAAATATGTGGCAATTTGAGTCAGATTTTCGATTTTGAATGCTCTGTTCTTTAAGATATGTTGGTATTTCACCGAGTCATGGGAGCAATTTCGTATCAGTGGGAGAATTGAGGTTGTTGATGCGTCATGTCTTGATGCTACAAAGTTTAAGGTTGTTGGCATGGCCCTTTCTTCTTATTGGGTTAAAGCTCGTTCTACATTTTCAGCAATTCACTTTATTCAATTGGGTATAGTCTTATATAGTTTATTTTGGCCATGTTGGATTCTGAATGCAGCAAAGAGCAGAAGCCTGGTCCTCCATTTCTCCAAAGTCAAGAATACAGTATTTGGGTCCTAGTCCAGGTCTTCCTCACCTTGCTGAACAACCAGTCAATGAACCTTTGCTAGATTCTTATTCAGGTCCTGTTGATGCATTTTCTTTGCTGGTCTTCGATCCTGATCAGGTTTGTAATAGTTTCTTTCTAGATTAGTATATGATGATTGCATTTTCCATCTTGGTATTTTCCCACATGTTACCTTTTATCCTTTTTCATTCTCAGGTCGATTATCTAAATCTGAAGAGTGAAGAAAGGAATTTGTTTAAAGCTATTCCAAGTTTTGGAGGGGAGAAATTATGGGAAATGGAGAGGATAAACCCTTAGCAATTGCACCCGGGTTTGCACATGTATATACTGATGACAAGCTACTATCTTCAAATCAATTGATGCAAGTTAAAGTTGCTCATATGGGTTGAAAAATTATCTGGAACCCTTTGGTTGATAAAACGATGAGATTGATTGGTATCAATTTCTTGTGCTGCACATCGTTAGTTATGAAAACATCTTTGATTAATCCTTCCCTATGATGTTTTGTAGCTTTATTTATTCAAACTCAGCTAGAGATGTGGCTGAGCAGCAAAAAAGTGGGTGTCCAAACTTGAAAAGAAGAGTATCCATTTCAACAAAGCATAATAGCAACATCTGTTGTGTTAATTGTATATCTGTTTTAAATTTGTAAGAGAGACTGACGTTTGATGATGGAAGAAATCCTGACAGAATTCTCGATTTTGTAATAAGGGAAGAGACTTGTAAAAGGCCTGTTCGGATTTTAGCTCAAGAAGAACAATAGGAACAGATTTTAGCTCAAGAAGAACAATAGAATTTTAGAGGGGAGGCAAGTCGTGGTCGGAGGTGTGAGACGTGGTGAAGTTAAATGCGTATGGCCATTGGTGTAATGCTTTTAGATTGGAGTAACAAAAAAATTGTCTTATGGCAATTCTACATTTTCCAAAAGACTAACAAAGTACTGATGCGTAAAAGATGCATTATTATTATTTTTTTATATTCTTTATGATAATGCCTTTATATTTTTTATGATAATGCCAAAAAAAATGAAGTTGAGAATTAAAGGAGGCCCAGGGGATGTGAATCGTGATTTAGATAGTGATAAATATGAAAAGAAATGAATATTTTTAACCTCTTTAATTTTGCATTACATTTGGAAGGAAAAAATAACCCAGCATGTCCCATGAAAGGGGATCTGCATATCTAAAAATTTTTTAAAAATAGATTATTTCAAATCATGTATCAACTCTTTGCACAATTAGAAGTATTTTTGCTTTCCAGGATGCAGCACAATTGATTATTGGCAAGGTTAAGGGTATTTACAAATTAAAGTTTGGTCTCAGTCGAGTATTACAATCAAGCCTTTAACAGAGGAAAGCGGCCATCTGCGCAAGGTTTAAACCAAAAATGATCGCACTTAATGTCAGTTGCGATTGATCTATAATTAGAGAAACCACAAATAGCTCAATTGGAGGTTATAACTTCAGGGGGGAAAAAACAGTTATTGGTTCCAATTTTTGTACAACTTCCTAGAGGCATTAAAAAAGATGTTCACTTATGAGAGCCAAAACTAGGATTAACAATAAAACGAAACCCAGCAACTTGATGATCTTGTTCTGCTTGAATAATACAACTTCATGCTACTCTTGTACTCTACTTGTCAAACTCCCAGATGACACCTCCATCCTCTGTAAGAACACATCAGGAAGGAAAATTAAAAATCAATCAATCTTATCTCTCATAGATATACATTAAAAAGAAAAGCACAGAGATATCAAAAAAGAAATTGGCAGGCTTATGCCGACGTAGAGCTTAAAATAGTTAAAATTACTTTTGTCACTTTCAAAAGCTTTTAATCTTTGAAAATAAAATTTCATGGTCATTGAAATCGTATTTAAAAGTGTGAAATCAAACAGTAATTGAAAAAACCTAGATCCATATTCAGAACTTACTTTTAACTTTATCATTTATCCAGATCTCCACCAGCATACCAGCACCAATTCCACCTGCAATACAGGCCCCATAGAATGCAATGGCAGAAGGAAGGGATCTTCTAGGAAGAAAATAATAATCTGGAATTTGCCTAATTTTTGTTGGACGCCTTTTCTTTATAATGTTTGTAGCGCTGGGATTTTTCTGCATATCCCCACCCACGGCTTTCCAGTCCACTCCCTTAAAAGGGTCTTTTTGCTCTTCTCCCATCGCTCTCTCTAGGTTGCCTCTAACTCAACTCTTACAGCCTTCAACCTAAAACAAAAAGAATAACACTCGGCTTGGAAGTTGGAACCAATGGTTTTGAAAAGATATCAAATCAAAATAGATTTAAATTGTTTCCTGCGTTTGTAATGAATAATAAAAATAAAATTTAAATCCATAGTGATTTGAAATCCTGTTTTGATCCAACAAATTTTCCATCTAAAATACACACAGAAGAGAGAATATACCAAAGAGGGAAATTGGGACGATTAATGTGTGGGAGCTAAGGATGAAATATGGGCGTGAGAGAATGATAGAGAAGAAATGGGGAAGAATAATGGAGAAACAAACTTGTCTCACTGTAAATGAGTTGGTGGTGATGTGCGGCGGTATCATAGATGCCTATGGTAAAGGGGAGAACCGAAAAATAGAGAAAAAGAACAATGGTGAAGAAAGAACCAAAGTGTTAGGCGTAGGGTTTACTTTCTTTTTTAAAAAACAAGATAAAACTATATAATAAAATTATGGGGAAGGTAATGTTCGTTTTCTTAATATATATTTAATTTATAGGGTAATTGTTTCAAAAGTCAAAACTGTTGAAAATATTTTCAAATAGAGCAAAATGTGAGTGTCTATCAAGGATAGACAGCGATAGACATTGATAGAAATCTATCGGAAAATAATAGATGATAGTAGTCTATACATTTTGCTATATTTGTAAATAAGTGGCTTAGAAAACAAACCCTTATTTATATATGGTTATAATGATGTAACTGTAAAATAATTGTTTTATTTGAATTTTTAGACTTTTTGTAAGTTTTTCTTTTTTTCCTTTTTGACCATGTAGATCATTTGAGTTTTAATTCAATAAGTTGCTTTGCTTTGATTCAATGATATGTTTTCATATTTATATGTAATTGACATTATTTTTTACTTTTAAAGTATTACATAATATTAATAGAAGTCCTCGGGTAAAATGTCACACTTTCCTTTCTTTTCATTTATAATAGCTATCCAAACAAGAACATTTAATTGTGGTGATTTCAAGCCAGTTTGGTTCCAAATGCATTTAGCAAGATGAAATCATTTCCTCATTTCAAATCCTCTCATTTGAAATCATTTCTGTCCAAATCCAAACAGTACATAAAAAGTTCAAATTATTTTTTTTTCATAAGAAAGCGATTCATAAAAGTATGAAATGTGCAAAAAGCATGATATGAAAGCCTCAACCTATCTAAAGGAATTGAATTATAAGGAAACCTTTGAAATAGCTCAAAGAGAAGATAACCTACAATATGAAGAAAAGGTTCAATAATCTGCATCAAAATAGAGCCATAAAAAGATAATGTGCTCCCACCACAAAAAAAACACCCAGTCCTAAAAATTCCATAGTTTCTTCCCAACTAAAGTGTCCACTGTCCAATGAAAAGCTCTTATAAAATTATTGCAAATAATCCTAGCTTCAGCACTGAGAAGCTTTACAATTGAAGGAAAAGTGAAGCAGTTTAAGGATATTACTAGGAAGAAAATGCACCAAACGAAGGAGCTACGAACTAATGCTACTGAACAGAGGATGAGAAGAAAAACCTGGTTTGAAATAATTTAAGCCCATTTTTTCAGTTTTTATTTGCTTACGTATCTTTTAGCATTTAACCCTAATTTCTAAAAATCTCTTTTTCCAATCGAAGTCCAATTCTAGACAGAACAAAAAATTAGACTTAATTTAAATCATTGCATAAACCCAACACAAACCAAAACATCATGTAAATGATAGCTAAGAAAGGTAGGAAGAAGTTGTAGATGGGATAATATAAATCAAAGAAATCGAGGAAGGGGGACGACTGCGAAGAGTAAAACTTGAGTTGAATGGTAAAGATTGAGATAGCATAAATCATAGAAATGAATTGAAAACTAACTAAAGCTTCAATCGTACCAGATCGAGTCAGGTAGACGAAATAGGAAAATATACGCTCTGGAGCGACAGCGGCACGGCGGGAAGGGCAGTGGCCGGTAATGGGAGGGCGGAGGTGGCTGGACGAATAGGGTTTAGAAGAAGCCAAAGCTATGATGGATTTTGTTTCATTTTTATGATAAAATTTATTTTATCTAACACAATAAGAGAAAAAAATAGTAAAAAAACTACCATTTTACAAGAAAATTTATTTTAAATTATTTTAAATAACAAAATTGTGTTGGTTAAATTATATTAAATTATTTTAAGTAACAAAATTATTTTAAATAAACATATACTCAAGTCATTTTTGCAAGCAATGCTACTATTTAAAATTAACTATTTCCTACTCCTAATTCTACTAAAAAACTATTTCTCCTATTCACCCTTAAGCTCTTCAGTAAAAGAAATAAGAGATGCAAAATTTTGCTTCATTGTCGAAAATATCTAAAATTGAATATATTTTTTTTAAAAAAAAAACTAAAAGGATAAAACGAAAATGTAAAATTAAATTACTAATCTTGAAAAGAATACAACAATTAAAAAATGAATTGCAACATGGGATGATAAATATTCTCATTTATAACACATATTTTTATTTGTGTATATATAGTATAGTATGGATGCAAATTAAAATGGTATTTTTTAGGGCAACTAGAGATAGAAGATTACATCTAAACCTTTGTTGTATTAAACTAGTTTTAATTCTAATTTCTTAGTTGTTTATAGTTTTGTTTTCATAGTTGTTTGTAGGTTTTAATTTACCAGATTGATTTGTCACGATCAAGTAATATGCTTTAATTTGTTTTGATTAAATGATGTGTTTACATACATTTTATTATTAAAATATTTTTGTTATTATTTTAATGTTATACCTTTTTATTTGAACATTAAATTAACAAAATTCGATTTCAGGCTAAAGTGCCCCATCTATCTGCATCAGTTACACTTATGCTATTAAAATTTTAATTTTAGAATACATAAATACATTTGGTAAACAGAAAATTAAAGATGTCACTTCCACCATTTTTTGAATGGACACCTACCCTAAAAAAGGTAAGTGCATGTTTGAGAGAGACTTTGAAATCATTAAAATAATTTTTGTTATTTTTAATCACTAAAAATTAATTTAATTTTTAATTGGATACTTTTATGCAATTTTCATGTCATAATTTGTTTTGAAAGACTAAAAACATATTTTACAATGATTTTAAAAATGACAAAATGATTTAAATCCTAAAATTACTTTCAAACATGCTCCAATCATTGATAGGATAAAATGGATATTTAAAAGTTTTCTCATTTTAGTCCATTTTTACACCTAATATTGAAATATAGAAATATAGATACGTATAAATATTTATATTTAAAATAACAAATAAAAATAAACCCTAGAGGCAGGTACTTTTGTTCCTTCTTCTTCTTCTTCTTCTTCTTCTTCTTCTTCTTCACCCCTTTTCTAATTTCTATTTCGCCCGTCTCCCAATTTTTTTTTTTTTTTTTTTTAGCAAGCTCGCAGCCGCACTTCGCCACTCGCAAGCAAGTTTTTCTTTTCTTCGCTCCCTCACTCCCTGCGGCAGCCACACCCATGTGAACCCTGCTCCGTCGTTGTTATCACAGATTTTGTTCGAGCTTCGCCGGCGCCTCTCAGAGACGTTATTCTCCTTCCATCGACCAGCGGCTAAAACAATAAAACTGTCTTTCTAAAGCAATAGAACAGAACCTCATAGCTTTACTCTATTGCTTGAAATCATTGAGGTGTATCAGAGGCAGTATTTTCTTCCGCTATTGAAGATCAATGATTTCTTCTTGAGGAGGATTGAACAGCTCAGAAGGGTAATAATCGATTGGGTTTATCGATTTGATTGCATCTCTGGATTTGTGATTATGGTGCTCTTAAAGTTCGGTGTATCACAAGTTTTTATGAAAGACCTTTTATAATCTTACTTCTTGATTTTATTATTGAGGCCATAGTTGGGGATTCAATCCCTTCTAGCCCCACAGTAACAGCTACTAATCAGTGTCATTTTCAATGCCGGTTAGCAATTCACCAAAAGCAAGTTCCGATATTTTTTGCACTCTAATTTTAGATTAGCAAAGTTGGATTCTTCGTTCACGTGTTACAAGTTTGTGCGCTTGTTCAATAATTCCACTTTCTCAAGTTTATTTTTCATTGAAATTTTGTTCTTGTTTCATCATTGAGCATTGAAATTGAATTTGCTTTTGTGTTGGTTATATTAGTGGCGTCAAAAAACCTGTAGTTTAATGGGCCATGCCAAACTTGTTAAGAACGTGGGTCACACCTGTTTGTGGATCATTAAGTTTTCATGGGCTTTTTTAGCTTTATATTTGGAATGGTAAATGGTTAGTGACAATCCTTTGATCATCTCAGGTTACCATAAACCAACGTCCAAACATCGTGTACATAGATAAGTTCTAGAAGCCTAAACCCCATCGTCTTCGATTATCACTGTGTTTCACCAGTTGCACTCCGATCCACCGCCTTTCGTCGGTCGGATCGTAGCCTGTCATCATGCGCTCCAAAAACTTGAGCAACTCAAAGAAGAAGAACAAGAAGAGTAACAAGAGAAAAGATGAGAGGAATGTTCCGTCTTTAGCCTCGGAGCAAACTGGCGTCAACCATGATCGAGCCAAGAAGAAAATTATCACCGATGCTCGGTTCTCATCCGTGCATTCTGATCCAAGGTTTCAGAATGTCCCCAAGCATAAATCAAAGGTTGTGATTGATTCACGATTCGACCAGATGTTCGTGGATAAGAGGTTCTCTTCTTCGTCGGCTCCATTGGACAAGCGAGGCAGGGTTAAGAAGGGTAAGTCGGAGAATCCATTACGTCATTATTATAAAATTGAAGAGAAAAGTGAAAAGGACGAGGATGACAGTGAGGAGGGTGTGGAGGTAGAAGAGGATGATAGTGACACTGTTGGTAGTGATGTCGAGGTAGAGAAAAAGAATCAGAGATTCGAGAAACTTGATTCAAGTAGTGAGTTGGATGAGCCAGGGTCGGAGGACGACGATGATGTAGAAACTGAAGAATCTAACTACACGACTGAAACTGATGAAGGTGATCTTGATGATATTTATGACGACGAAACACCTGAATTGCCGGTGCGTTCTGAATGCATTCATATGTTGGGTTATATTTTGTATTGTTGCCACTCATTGTCAGCGTTTCTTCTTATGTGAAATTGGCTGCAATATTTCATGTTTTGACATATGCTTGTATTGGCAGGTGGAAAATATTCCAGAAATTGACAAGGAAACGCACAGACTCGCTGTTGTTAACTTGGATTGGAGGCACGTGAAGGTATGTTGTTGAGAAATGTTCTTTTAGAATGAATTTGTAGCTTCAAGCAGTGCAACTTTTGTCGAAAATGAATCGAGAGCCGTTTATCTTGTCAATTATTCATCTTAGCCAAATCTGAACTGTTACTAGAATTTTGTTCTTAGTTACACTTCTAAGTTTAACCCCATCTTGAATCATCAGTTAGTTCTCTCTTACTCTCCCTCGGGTAATGTTTTTCTCTCTCTCTTTTTTTTTTTGGGGATAAAAACCTCAATGAAATATTTAAAGATTACAGAATAAACCAAGATACAAGATGAACCATAATAGTCGACCCCAATCAAAAGAAGAATAAATACAATGATAACCAAGGGGAGGGAGATAACAAAAAGGTGTTAACAAACAGAAAGATGCACAAAGAATTGTCAATGCGAGAAGCCCACGAATATGGAGAGACCAAACAATACATCAATCCATGGTACATCAAACTGAAGCACATCCCCAAAGGGATCCAAAACCGAAGCCAAAGCACCTGCAATCAATCAATACTATTAGTGACGGGTAGAGTGAAGCGAAATACCAATAGTAGTTCTCTATTTTTTTAATGTACCTAAAACAATAGATTCAAACCTTATTGGTGTACAAAGAATAGATAGAAAATATTGTAACAGATGGGAAAGCTAAGCAAAAGAGAGGCTACAATAGATTGTGTCTGCATTTATGAAGTTAATATGCTCAATATTTTGATTTGGTTGCTCATTAAGGTTCTGTTCCTGAATGAAAATTTTATCGTAGGGTTTAGGGTTTATTGTATAAGCCTTGACCCAATTCACAATGCTTGGATATATACTAGGTATTCGCCTTACTTTTTTAAACATGAATCGTCCATCTCTCGCACATATTTGCAGTTTTACACACTCTTCTGCAGACCTGTCATAGCCATAATGATATTCTATAGCTACCTCATTATCTGTACTTGACTCGATTAAATCATGTTGTGTAGGCTGTTGATTTGTATGTCGTACTAAGTTCATTTCTCCCAAAAGGTGGGCAAATATTGTCTGTGGCAGTTTATCCATCTGAGTTTGGGCTTCAACGTATGAAAGAAGAAGAATTGCATGGTCCAGTTGGACTGTTTGATGATGAACAATCGAAAAATGATGAGGACGATGACGATGGTGAAGAGATGGACAATGAGAAATTGCGAGCTTATGAAATGAGTAGGCTAAGGTATTTTATTTTGGTGCTGCCGTTTATATCCATTTTGAAAACCACTTAGGGTGTGTTTGACCCAAGGAGTTTGGAAGTAGGAGTTGTGAACTCCACTCCTTGTTTGTTCCAAGGAGTTGATGGGTCCTACTACTAAAAAACATCAATTTTATGTCTTACCAACTCCTTATATTGTGGGCCCCAGGAGTTCACAACTACCTAAACTTCATAACTCCTTACTCTTCACTATTCCACTTCTTACACCAAACACCCCTTATGGATCATTTGAATTTTTTGTCACTATTGAAGATGTTAGAATCTATATTTTATTTAAAACTTACAGTGTGCAGTGCTATAAAGATGTTGTAATTATTGAATTTTCTGGATTCTCTCATGAAGAAATGGTGGAAGGCACGGAAATATATTCCTTAAGTGGATGTGGGGATCTTTTTCTCCATATGATGTATGAAGAGGCAATTTTGGTCATTTTCAGATCACAAAAATAATTTGCAGCAGCAAGCTGCAAATTCTGCATAATTAGTTGTTATACTTTTAGATTTATGTTAGTCATGACTCATGAGTATTAAAAAATGCATTGCTCATGTGATAAGAACCGTTTGTTTTCTTGATTTCACCAACAGGTTTGGTCTTATTAGGAAAAAAAATGTGTGCTGTACATAACTCTCCGTCTATCTTTTAATCATAGCAATTTGTGCCAATTGTGTACAGGTACTATTTTGCTGTGGTGGAATGTGATTCTATTGCAACTGCTGATTACCTTTATAAAACATGTGATGGAGTGGAATTTGAAAGGTCATCAAATATTCTTGACTTGAGATTTATTCCAGACTCGATGAAATTTGAACACCTTCCAAGGGACATTGCTACAGAGGTTTGTAGATCGATCATTTAATGTACCTATCCTCCTTGACATCCGTTGCAAGTCATTTTGCAGTATTGAAGTTAGTAATTTGATGTTGAAATTACCATTTTTTAGATGAAAAATATTAAAGATGTCATATACCAGACTAATTCTCGAACAAATGCAAAAGCAAAAGAAAATGTGAAAAACTAGTTAGTTTAAGATAACTTATAGGTAAGTTTTATTTGATATGAATAGCGAAATTCGTTTAGATATGAATAGCGAAATTCGTTTAGTTCCATTCAGAGGTTTAAGGCAAAAGACATGGTTAAAAAAAAACTTATTCTGCCTTTAGCATTTGATGATTGGATCTTCTTTGCCTTTACGGAAGAATGAAATTGAATTATGGAACCAACATGACAAAATTTTAGGTGAAAATATTTATCAGTGAGCATGGAATTCAAAATTCATTCAGTATAAACGAGTATTCACTCTTAACGGGGCTTGGAATTCCAAGGCTCGACTCCATTTGGCATGGTTGGGACAGAACTAGTATTATGAGAGATTCAAAGTAACCGAAGGAACACTGATTAAGAAAGTTTAGAGAAGATTAGTGTCCAGGTTTAAGTTAGCTTGCTAGGATTTATATATAGACTGTTTTTGCTTTCGTTGGAAGGTAGTGTAAACTAATTTTCTTGAAACAATTATTGTATAATTCTCTGAAAAGTATGCCTCTTACAACTTAGGGACCCCTATATAAAGGCTTGGAACCAGCCTTTGTTCCTTAACGAACAGTAACCAAAGTAATCAATAACTTAACCTTTAACCAAGGTAAAAACATAAAAATAGAGTAAATGTTAAAACAGAAATTAAAATCCATAAAACAGAGGGCCTCAAGCCAACATACTAAATGATTTACGTCAGAGGTTACTCCAATGGGGAAGGAAAGAAAGAGGGAAGGATCAACAAATCAAAGAGTTAACTGATCACTGGAACTTGTGTAAAATATGTTGTTAATGTCTCATTAACCATTTTTTTTTTTTAAATAAATCGGTATAGTTAATTTTCTTGAATTTACTCCATATGATTTTTTTTTACCTTTTCTTGGCTCAAATCCTTTCCTTCCTCTTGTAATTGCATACCATATAGTGTTCAGTATGTGGTGTGGGAGAGGTAATAGGAAGAAACTAATGGCTTCTCTTCCTTTATATCAGGCACCTTCAAGTTATGAAGTTCTGAATTTCCATACCCCAGCCCTGCAGCATAGTAAAATCCATCTTTCATGGGATGAGGATGAACCCCAAAGAGCAAAGGCCTTGAAACGAAAATTTAGCGCGGATCAGGTTTGTGCTCATTGACGCGATGATTCTATGCAATTTCTCAAAAGCATTTCGTTTTCTGTCCAATTTCTCTACTGACAATATTTTCACTTATTTAGTTAGCTGATTTGGAGCTCAAGGAATTTTTGGCGTCTGATGAAAGTGAAAGTGATGACGGAGAGGACCAAACAGACAAAAAGCATAAGAAAGGAGATAAGTACCGTGCCTTACTTCAATCTGATAAAGATGGTGAGCAGGATGGTGGTCAGGATATGGAAGTTACTTTCAATACTGGCTTAGAAGATATAAGCAAGCGCATCCTGGAAAAGAAGGATAAGAAGTCTGAGACATTATGGGAGGCTCATCTGAGGAAAAAACGCGAAAAGAGGATGGCTGCAAAAAATAAATCAGCACAGTCATCAGATGATGAAAGCAGTGACACTGATAGAGAAGTTGACGAAGTGGATGACTTTTTCATTGAAGAGCCTCCAGTTAAAGAAAGCGTGAAGGATCGGACAAAAAGTATTAAAGATAGGGAACATGTTGGTACGGATGGGGCAGCAGAAGCAAGCAGAGCAGAGCTCGAGTTGCTACTTGCTGATGATGAGGGCGTTGATACTGGTATCAAAGGATACAATTTGAAACAGAAGAAGAAAAAAGGGAAGGAAGATATTGCCGAAGACAAAATACCCACAGTTGATTATAATGATCCACGGTTTTCAGCACTCTTCAATTCACCTCTCTTTGCTTTAGATCCCACTGACCCTCAGTTCAAAAGGTATCTCAATACTTCTGAAAACTATGAAATACAACCTGCAGCTTATGTTCGTCAGTTTATTTCCAAATTCCAGATATATGACAATTGCACTCACTATATCTTTCTCACACCTCATATGAACCCATTAATCTGAGGTACGAGTCTCTTGTTTTCAGGAGTGCCGCTTATGTTCGTCAAGTGGCATTGAAGCAGCAAAAAGGCGATGGATATCAGTCAACAAAAAGTCAGCATGGTAAGTCTTCCACAAAACAACCTGCAGCGTGTGGGGAGGACGAGGCAAACGACGGCGTCGCTGTTAAGACTGAGGGAGATCCGTCAAAGAAAGAGAAGTATGAGCTTTCGTCATTAGTTAAATCAATTAAAATGAAATCAAAGCAGCTTCAGTTGCAATCTGGTGGTGGTAAGATGCCTAAGAAAGATGGAAAAGAGCGGTTTCCATCGATGGAAGAGGAACTGCAGCCACCAACCATGAATAAGTCAGCTAAGAAGAAGCAACGGAAAATGTAAGATTCGCCCCTAAACTAATTGATGGAAAAGAGCGATTCCAGCTATGGAATAGAGGGATCTGTAGCCACCAACCATGAATGAGTGAGAGCTTAGAAGAAGCAAAGGAAAATGTAAGATACGGCAGATTGAAGTCCCTAAACTATTGATATGGTTTTAGGTCGTTCTTAGAATTTACAATTTTGTTTCTGTCGACTTCTTTTGTCAAATGTTCAATTCATCCACTTACCCTAAGTTTCTTCCTGGGCAGTCGAAATAATCCTATGTAGACATCAATTGTATTATTGATTTCTTTTACTTCGAGTTTAGTGGCTTTCTCCTCCAGTGAAAAGAGGTGGGAGTAGCAGAGGAGAGGGTGATAAAGGGAAGAGCGGAAAAGAGAGTGAGTCAGTGTATCAACCTAGGAAAAAAATAGTATCAGTATGTTTTCTTTATAACAGAAGCAAGAGGTTAGGGACTTCAATACAAATACTTCTCATCATGGCTGTTGGCATTGAAGGCCGGTTTATAGTTCAAAATGGAACAATTTTTTAACCATTTATTTTAAATTGTGATGAGAATTTAGGTTTCATTTGATAACTACTTTAGCTTTTTTTTTTTTTTTGTTTTTTAAAATTAAATCTATTTTCTTTTCATTTATTACATTGATTTGCATCTTTGTCAAATTAAAGTAAGTTTTTAAAGGTTAATTTTTTTAGTTTTCAAATTTTGAATGTTATTTCTTGATGATATTTAGGCTTGATGATTATTATTATTATTATTTGATGATTATTATTATTATTATTATTTTGTGATAATGTTTTCTAGGGCAATGAACAAAAGCTTCAGGAGTCATGCACAGCGATGATGATGGAAATGAGTTACATATTAAAGACCTTAACTTGACTACCATCTCCATTTGATAGCGACAATCCATCTCAGCTAACTCAAATCTGCATGGTTCACCACCGTCGTGTTTTAGCAATTACTGCTACAGAGGTTTGTATGTTGATCATTTAATGGTATTTGTTCTCTGCCATTCATTACAAGTAATTTTGCAGTATTGAATTTAATAATTTGATATTAAAGTTGCCAAACTAGTTAGTCGTACAACTTATAGGTGAGTTTGATTTCATATGCGGAATTGTTCTAGTTCTACGATCTAGAGGTTTAAGGCAAAATACATGGTTTAAAAAAAAAAAAAAAACTTATTATTATGTCTTTAAATTATTCATTTTGAGGGGTTGTTAATGGTTTATATTTCTTTCAAAATAACTTATCTTTTTAAATTAAACACTACAAAAGGCTTTCCAACCACACCCTTAATCATTTTTAATATTTGGTAAAAAAAGGTTGGAATTAGATCCCTTAAAAGTAGTTTTACACTAGGTTTTAGATTCTCGTAGAATCAAATTTCACTTTTTAATAAATTTTCTATTTTATCCTTCAAAATTAAGATGTATTTTATCTCTTAATTCTTCATAGGTTGAATGCAACCATTTTTTCTTTTAAAATCATACCATATTGGTTACTAAAAAAAAAAAAAAATTAAAGTTATTTTTCTTAATACTTAACAACTAATCTAGATTAACAAAATATAGCATTTTAAAAATTAATTTTTTTTTTATAAAAAAAACATTGTAAATTAAATATATATAAAAAATATAATAGTAGTGTTATTTTAGTTATTATATCTAACATATACAATTTACTATTTATTTATCAAACATGATAAACAATTTGTTTGTGTCTGAAGTTGAAATTCATCGAATACTTTACAGTTGCCAACAATTATTTTAAAAACTAACAATTTCAAGATAAACTTTAGTCTTGTTTGCCATTACAGAGGAATGCAAAGTGTTTGATGAAGTATAGAGAAGATTAGTGTATTATAAAAATGTTTGGTGTTGTGTAAATGAACTGTAAGATATCGGATAAAGCCAAAGAATTGCAATTGCAAAAGCTTTTTTCCTATCTAAAACGAGTCGTTTTCATGGAAAAGATAACCCAACAACACCAAACACAAAGATTGTCTTTGATCCCTTACGCGCATTGCTTGGGTCCCACCCATCCCATCCATGCTACAAAAACATTATTGGATTCAATTACATATTTATTTCATTAATATATACTTTTTCTCTTCACCTATATCGTTATGTTAATATTTATAAAATTAATTTTTTTAGAAGGAGCATAAGAGATTTAAATCTCCGATTTTAAAAGAGGTAAAGTACATGTCAATTATTACTAAGTTATGCTCACTTCGACTTATAAAATTTATTTATGAGTTATTGAACAAAAAATTAGAAATTTAAAAACTTACTAAACACTTTTTAAAGTTCACAAATCTATTAAACACAAAATTTAAAGTTCACGTACTTATCATACACGTTTTGAAGTTTAAAAATAAGTTATTAAATATAATCTAATAATTGAGGGACTAAAAGTTATAATTTAATGGTAGAAGTGAGCTTAACTTATTCGACATAAAATTTGTATTAGTAATCAAAGGATTTGTGGTTTGAATTATCTCACCCTTTATACCAATTGGATATAGAATAGTCCCAAACTTAATTTTCTTACATTTTCTTTTCTTTTTTGATAGGAACAAAAAAAGTATTTCTAAACGTAGAAAAGATAATTTTCCTTTGATTTAACTACTACATTGCTATGTGTTATTATAGCAATTGGTATAGTATGTATGTATATATATATATATTTCATTTTGATTTTTGTATTTTCAAAACGTATATATTAGTATATTTAGAAGTACAAGAATCAAAATTAATCAAAGTTAAAAGTATACAACCAAAATGAATTGAAGTGAAACATCCAAAAAGTAGAATTTAACCCCTTATTTTTAAACGACAACTTCAAAATTATTTCTAAAAAAAAGATGTTATTGCAACCAAACTTTTAAATACAATGTGTTAGAGATTATGTGTTGGCAATATTTGTTTAAGGTCGGTTGTTGTCATTCGGACTGTCTTTGCATATGTTGTTTAAGATAAAATATATTTTCCTTATTTGAAAAATCTTGTCTGTCGTCGTTTGTAGATTTCTTGTCTTTCTGAACGTGGTAGTTTGATAATTAGGATTGTTCTTTTGGTTTTTTGTTGTGTACATTTAAGGAATTATGGTTGGTCTTCTAGGGTTGGCCATCTTGACAAGAATTATGAGTGCCATTGTCCTGTGAGTATTTTGCACAAGTGTGTTGACCTTTCATTGACTAAAGTTGTGTTGTAGTAGATCTAGAGACGTACATTGAGTTACATCGATATATTTTTATCAACGAGAGAAGAGATTCTCAAGTTTAAGGGAAGCCTAAGCTAACCAAGTGGAGTGGTCTTTATTTAAAGTGAAAAGATGAAATTCTTGGTGAGAGGGAATCTCACACATAGGAGGAGCCTAAGTGATAATTTACTGATAAGCACAATTTTAAGGGAGCCTAAGATTACTGAGAGAGTCTCACACTTATGGTGAGTCTGAGTGAGAATTAAGTTGTTAAACTGTTCGGGGGTCATTGTATGTGTTATTACAGATAAGTACAAAATTGTAATCGCTTGAAATTTTATTAATAAATTTATTTTTCCTCGGTAAACTACCCCGCAGATGTAGGTGGTATTTCACCTAGGTTCTCTTTAATTTGATACTTTGCGCTTCAATATTTCATAATAGGTAACCTTTATTTTTTACTGTGTAACGCTTGTATTTAAACTTTAATAATAATATATATAGAGTTGTTATCTTATTTACGTATTTAGGATTTTCGCTGAAATTTGTAAGCTAATCCGAAGCGCATGGCTCATGGGTGAAGCTTTAATGCAAAGTAAATAAAAGAGTAATTAAATTAAACAACGTTGAAAATATAAGTATTAATGACCAATGAGAATGAAGATTAATGGGATTAGGTTGTAGAATAATCAGCAATCTCAGTTGCTTAGAAAACCAGCCTAATTAACAAACTCTCCCATAATACAAAATAATAAATAATAATAATAAAATAAATATAAAGTTAGAATAGAGAGGTTGAGCAATCAAAAACGAGATGAATATAATAATAATAAAAGCACCATGGTGCGGAAAAGAGAAAACAAAGAATCAAAGCCCACTTCCTTCTTTTTTTTTTTTTTTTTTTTTTTTTTATTTTTTTTTTTT
>QLSR01000027.1:656690-730435 GCA_031780015.1 Citrullus colocynthis | reverse complement strand
ATTTAAAAGACAAGTCATTTTTTTTAATTTTATTTATTATTATCAAATTATTTTATAAGATTTTTTGGGTCAAAAAGGAGAAACCCACCACGTAGAATTCACACTATTCTTAATTTCCCACCAAAAATTTTTAGATTAAATTTGTTAAATTGTAACTATAGTGCATAAAAACTAATCTATCAATTTAGTGACTGATAGTAGTTTATTAGTGTCTATATTATTGTTGTCTATTACTAATAGACACAGACAATAATATTTTGTTATATTTGTAAATAATTTGGGTTCATTTTTGTTATATTTGAAAAAGAAATATCTAACTAAAAAGCCCTTAAACTCTAACATACATTCATGTATGTAGTTTCATTAAAGACATAAAATTTAAATTTATATTTAACAAATACATCGATTAAATTTTAAGACATTTAAGTATGTCAAAAACTTATTAAACTTAGAATTAAAAGTTTAAAAGCTTATTAGACGACTTTAGAGTATTTATAGTCTAATATTAGAGTTATAATTGAAATATACTCTCTTTTGAGGTCAGAAGTCAATCCCTCTCTTACTAAGTACCTGTTTTGATTAATTTAAAAAATAAATATTTTTCAAAATTCATTTTCATTTAAACAAATTGTTTAAAATAAAAATATAAATGACTTTTAAAATTCATTTTAAATGGTTAACAAATAATTACATTTCTTTTAAAAAAAATGACTTGTCTTTTAAATTGAACAGTTGGAAAAAATATTTCAAACCCACCTTAAATAATAATAATAATAATAATTTAAAAAATCCAACAGAGATTCATAGAATAAGACCAAAAAACATATATAATTATTTAAAAGAAGAAAAAAAAGTTGACGATCTTAGTGGGATGGTACAATTTAGTCAAAACAAACACACTTCTTCTCAAAAAATTGTATTTATTTAATTTTTTAAATGAAACAAACCGACACAAAAGGCTTGGGAAGAAACAACCTAAAACATTCTTTCTTGCTTAAAGTACTGCCATTTCCTCACAAAGGTACTTTCTTTCTTTCTTTCTTTCTTTCTATCTCTTTCTTATGAGCATGCACAACAATTGTTCTTCAATTTCTGTATGCATAATTAGCTTTAATTATATATATATATATATATATAAAAGTTCCAATTTTGCTTCCAAATTACTGTTTTTCTTTGTCAATAATTTGTGGGTTTTGTTTTATTAATTGAAAGATTTGGAAAAAAGAAAAAACAACAAAAAATGGAGGCGATGATGGAGTCCGGCAGCGGCGGCGGAGGCGGCGGCGGAGGGTTGAAGGGAAAGGGAAGGCCGCAAGAGCAATTGAACTGCCCAAGGTGCAAATCAAGCAACACAAAATTCTGTTATTACAATAATTATAGTCTCACACAGCCGAGGTATTTTTGCAAATCTTGCCGCCGGTATTGGACGGAGGGTGGTTCTCTTAGGAACATCCCTGTCGGAGGAGGATCCCGGAAGAATAGGAAACCGGCCGGTCCAGTTGTTGGTGGGTCGGGTTCGGCTCACCACGCGCCGCCGCTGCCGCAGGCGTATCAAGCCCATGATCTGAATTTGGGGTTTGCGACGGCGGAGGTCACGGCGACGACGATGGGGATGGAAAACGGCGGCCACGGAGGATTTGGATGTTACATACCGAATTTGATGCCGTATTCCGCACGTGACACGGCAGCGATGGAAGAGAATTCCGGTAATAATGGGTATTGGAACGGGATGTTCGGTGGAGGGCCGCCGTGGTAGAAATATTAGAGAGATTATAATTTTTATAATTATGAGAAGTAATTTACACGGAACATTGAAACGAAAAAATCTTTAGTATATGAAATTATTGAACTGTGCTTTCTGATTGATATATCTCTTTGGTTTAGTTTCCACTTTGTATTTCTTTTCTGAATTTGGATATGGTTTTGGTTTTTGATTTGTTCGAAGCTCTTGTACTAAGAAAAAGCATTTCTCACTAACAAAGTGGTTTTATCTATCATTTTTCTCTGTTAATATATCTTCATGATCTCACTCTCTTTCTCTACCAAATATACACAGCAATATCAAATAATTTTTCGTTCAAATTTATATTATTATCTCGAATTTATATCTAATTAGTAATCGAGAAATATGCAGATAATTAAGTAATTCATATCCAATTATTATTATGATGTATAAGATAGTCATAATGTGTCAATCTGTTGAATAATATTTCCAGAATTGCAAGACTTTTATCATATCAATGGTTGGCGTCGATTTGAGCTGGCCGATGGATTGATGAACACCCTATTATCATCTCTATCAAAATATTAAACTTAATGATAAAATGAAAAATCAAATAAGCAAGTATTTTTTTATTGATAATTTCTCTAATATATATTAATACAAAAGTTTACAGTATTGATTTATAGTCCAACGTTTTAAATCTCCTACTCAAGTTCGTAATGTAATTGTAGATCATCCAACTTCGATCAGTTTTGTGTAAGCCATTAGAAAAATTGCATTGATAACAAATTTTTTGACACCACCTTTGTATTAAATTGTCTACACATCCGTTGTCTTTCAACATTAATACAACAATCTCCTCAAATATGCATCCATTGAAAAAGAATCGAAATTCGATAATGAAAAAATAAAAAGAAACAATTCTTTTAGTTATAACAATTACGGAGTGGCGGATTGATCGAGCCTCCAAACTCTAGAGATATAACACATGTCAATACCACTTGGTCAAACTCACTTTTGACCCAACAATAAAAAAAAATAAAACAAATTTCTTTTTGCGTGCAATTAGCAAATTACCTAAAATGCAAGTATACAAAAATATTTCAGTGATGTGATACCAAAGTAAAAACCAATGAAACAACGAACATATTAGCATAATTTGCTTAAATAATATCTACATATAGTTTAATCTTAGAAAATTTGTAGCATAACGTCCTGATTGACTATTAGACCAAACTGAGGATAGTCATTAAAAGACTATAAGTTCACACTGTGAGTGAGATTAATAATGGTTTTGAAAGAAAAAAAAAAAGGTGTTTTGTATTGTTATTTGTAGGAGATCAAAAAAGTTGTTTTTAATTATTTAACTATTTTGAAATTGGAAATCATAATGATTTCTCCACTCCTAATTATGGTGAACATTTTTACATAAATAAACTTTCTGATATTTATAATAATTATGAGAACTCTTCTATTTGTTTCTTACTCAGCTTTCTAATTTTATTGGACCAACCTCTTTCCTGATTTCATAATTAAAGAAAACCAAAAAGCAATACCTTTATTATCATTATTTATCTTATGGATAGGGCCATATTATTATTATATTTTATAATGAAAATCAATTTACAAAACATTTATGTTACTATCATTTCACAACAATAAATTTTTATTAAAGGCACCCATTGTATAATAGAATAAAAATGTGTAGAAGTAGAATACTTTTGAAAATTTGAAGCTATCATCGTAATTAGGTTGGACTTGGAATTGGCAAACTGTAAATGCATTTGTCACATTGGTAAATAGAATAGAAGATGAATTAAGCCATCATGTATAATAACAAAAAGGCACAAATATACATATATATATATATACATATATATACATATATATACATATATATATATATATAATTGCATGATTAAAGTCGATTCAAATGATGAAAGTCACCTCACTTATTGACAATATATTTGGGTATTTTGACTCTGAAAAATATAGTGTCATTCTTAGATTAAAAAAAGAATGAATGGTTAAAAGTTAATAAATTTACAAAAAGAGCAAATAATAAAAACGTTTTGATCAAATATAAGCGGCTACTACTTACAAAGTTACAAATTTGAAATCTATTTTACAACACCATCATTATTAAAGTAAGAAAAAGAAATTACAAAATTACAAAGTCATATATATGAAATAAATTGTTTGATGACATCACTAAAAGCATAATATTCTGTTTCAAACGATTTGCCCTCTCAATTTTAAAAAGGGCAATGATTTAAGCTGCACCTGATTCTCATTCTCTCTTTTTTAATACACCAAGAAAGCACCTAAATGAAAACCCTAAGGAGCTAATTCAGACAAAAGGTGTTTTTTCTTCATATTTCTTAAGGAAACATTTGAATTAATAACCAAATTTAAAAGACAAATACAAGTTATTAAAACTCTATATAATTTTTATTTTCATAACTTAGCTTAATTTGGATTTTGAAAATATACCTAAAAATGAATTAAAAAAAACAAAGAAATTTATAAATAGAAATGTTTATAAGCTTAATATTCACAAACTAAATATAAAAAATTAAATTATTATCAAATATGACATAAATAATTGATTTACCAAAATTAAATTTAACTAGTCAATTATATAAATTGAGCTATCATTAACAATAAACATTACCTGTACCTGCCAATATGAGCATAGTTTAACTAACATGGACTTTGATTTGTGTGACCCACAATTGAAAATTAAAATAATAATAATAATAAAATAAAATGAACATTACCTTAACAATTAGCTTCCAAGTATAAATCAAAATTGAAAATAAATGAGTTTAAAAATGCTATTAAAAAACTAAACAGTTTCGTTTAAAAAGAAAAAGTAAAGAGTAGACTTGTAAAGCAATCTTTCTTTCGTGTGTGCATTATAAGTATTCTTGATGATTTCTAAACGAGAGTCAAATTTAAAGGAAACATGAGTGGGACACAAGTAAAGTAAAGAATGATAAAGATAATGAGTTTCATTCATGAACTCCACTTCCAGTAAAAAGCTCAATGAAGCAGCAAAAGTCATAGCACTTAGATTCTTACATTTAAATATTACACAAACAAACAACGATAAAGGAATCTTTTTACCTTTTTACTCAAGTAAATCCCAAGTATTACTCTTTACCTGTTCCAGTTAAAATGATGACATCTTTACCAACCCCCATTTTCTGTTTCTTTTAAAACGTTTTGCTTAATTTCCATAACTGATTTCACATCTGCATGTATGTTTTTCCATGCATAAACCAATCAATACTTACTGTATTCTTCTTCTCATCTTATTTTAGTTTTTATTCTTGTTTCCCACTCAAAGACAGCCTAAGAAGATTCAACTTAGTACTTACAAATAACCTTCTTACATGAAAACAAAATAATTTTATTTGAATGAAAACTATCAGATACTTCAGAGTTCATAAGCCTGCAACATGGATACAATACATATCTAATTTAATCGAATTTGTCATTCCTTCCTTCGGGTCAATTCTTTGTAGTAAACATAATTGATTCTGTTCACTTAATAGAAATGTGACATAAGTCAAGGTTCATATAACCAGGGTCTATAAGAGTGAGAATCTGACTCCCAGGTGGAGTTTTTTGTCTGCAGAATTAACCAATTATAGCAACACAAGATGGAGGAATAACATGTAAGAATTATGGTGTGTTGTCCCAAAAAATACTTTATAAGAACATGAAACTCAAATGCATCACATTTCTCTACTGTATAAAAGATAATTGCATTTACTTATTCATTAAGCAACAGGTGGAACAAGCAGTCGGTACAAAAAAGGAAAAGAAAAAAAGAAAAAAAAGAAAGAAAAAAAACTACAAATTTTTCAGTATCCTTCCGGTCCCAACTACTATACAGAAGATATAACATTTTACCAGCTTGAGAAAAGGATGAGAAGCTTTTTGGCAAGTCAAACCGAAAAACTCTTGATGTGAGCTTCACTTGTCAGCATTGATTCCGAAGATACGTACCTTGTGCATATGGGGAAACTTCGCAATAACTAGTACAATTACTGCAAGAGTGTTGAGAAATAACATTGGGTGTTGATAGTCAGTTGTGTGTGAGGCTATCAAGTACCTGTAGAATAAGCAAAAACAAATTGAGTGAAGTTTTATTTTTGATGATTTTGTGACTAAAGTAGATATAGTTAGCAAAGCATTCTTGGTAATGTGTAATAGCTTGAAAGCTCTGATTACACTGAGGAACGCAAGTACACACTTATTCACCGAAGCATTCAAAGAAACAAACATACTCGATTTTGCATCTTTAAGCATGAACACATTAAAAGTACCGAAGGAAAAGAGATTTCAAAGGTTTAGGCCAGTCATTCGGATTGAAACACTTCTATTTCCTGACATGAGTTTCATATCAGTAGCCTCCATATAGCAAGATCTCCTCTAGAAAATTTTGATATATAAAAGGTGCAAATTTGTTATATAGTTGCTGAGTTTGGGCGGCATGGACACTCAAGAGTCAAGACAAAAATTGGAAGACCCTATATCTTTCCCAAGTCTAGTTGGTATGGTCCTCAGAAGTAGGATGATACAACAGTTCAAGGTATTAAGCCAAGTCCATGGCCAAACAAGAGAAATTCATCCCTTGATGTGGCTATCTATAACCTTACAAGAAAATAAGAGAATTAACTAATTAATCTAAATTAACACCTAAACTATACAAATAATCTTGCGTATTTTCCTCATCAAGAGAACAGCCTCCACCCTAATGGTCTCTCTTGTTCCCATGCGTGGATCAGTAAACATAACTTCTCCAAGGTACAGGCTGTTGTTTTTGTTCTAATGTTTCTATGGCCACAATTTTAATGGTTTTTTTTACAGTTTCTTGGGCATCGAGGTTAGAGAGGAGCAATAGAATTTTCAACTATTCCAAAAGAAATGCAGAAAAGTTGTTGGAAGCTGTTTTTCTCTTCCCATGGCCAAATCCTTTTGCCATTTCTTTTTAAAAAGAAAATACTACCACGAATCTGAAAACACATTGAGCCAAAAAAAATGCCAAGCATGGAAAAACCACCAAAAGATCTCTTTCCACAAACAAGCCGCAAGAAAAATCCACACGGAAGGACTGCCAAAAAAAACTTCGAAATCCCAAGGGCAAAAACTTCAAAGACGTCCTAGGCTTTTATCTCTTAAACCTCAAGGCCACAAACTTTTATAAAGAAAGAAAATGACTTTTTATCATCCAGCAGACTCTTTGAAGAAGAGAGAGAATCTTTTTAAGAGGCTTAGTAAGGACCTGCCAATAGCATCATCAGATAAAATTTTATCTTGCTCCAAAACAATCCGAAAATTGAATTCCACATCATATTTACTAACACTCACCAAGGATTCTATTAGGTACTTAAGCACCTTAGAGAACCACATCCTAAAAGTCAGCTATTGAGTGAGAAAGCCAAGCCACTTAAATACCACAATGGTCATCCCATTCTAACCGACATGCGACAAAGGTAGCCCATACTACCCTGGTTCCTAACAATGCCCCATCCCTAGAAAGTTGATGTCTTAGCAGCTAGACTAACGGTACTTCACTCGGAAACACCCGATCAAAACCTCCGCTAGTGCTCCTCCCTAGAAGGTTGACAACCGACTTTGATACAATTGTTAGGTACTTAAGCACCATGGAGAACTACACCCCAAAAGCCAGCTATTAAGGTGAGAGAGCCAAGCCACTAATGTACCACATTGGTCATCCCATTCTAACCAATGTGGGACAAAGGTAACCCATACTACCTTGGTTCCTAACAAATTCCTTTTGCTTTTTCTTTTTTTTTTTCCTATGATGAACCACACTTTCAATAAGATGTAATGACTGAACACAAGGGCATCCAAACAGGAAATCAAGTAACATAAGACCTAAAATATAATTACAAAAGTATTTGACACTAATGCCTAGAGAGAAACATAGAACCTAGTTAGGGACCAAATACAGTATTTGGTGGGAAATACTCAAATAAAGTGGGAGTCCGGTAAAGTCCTTTCGTGATAACTCATTGAGCATAGTTTGGTAAGCTGGCGGCCATTTTTAAATCCCCAGCCTATTTGAGGCTTTTTGTCCGTAATTTCATACATGGTAATGGAATTCGTTTCCTATCAAAAGGAGATCCAAATACATACATTATGAGAAACAGGGCTTGAAGAAAAGTTCATATTTTATCATCTTTATAAATTCAGTATGAAATTTTGTAATGTTTTTTGACTGGTTGGAAGCGGAGTAGGACAAGCCAACGAGCATTAGAAGAGGGGTTATTTATTTATTTTTTCCTTGTTTTAATAACATATGGGTGTGGAACCTCAATCCTTTGGGTTGAGATCCAGAGATATGCTCAAGTTGATAACAAGCATTGAAAGAATGAAAGAACATGGATCTACTTAATATCACCAACCCCAAGCACACTCTGATTTAAAAATAAGAAAACACCAGATTGTCCTGCCAATGCCCTCCCAACAAGCAGAAGAATTTGTTGCACATCGTCAATATGTGTATGCGTTTAGCAAAGTCAAACCAGTATAAAAGAGCCATCAAGAATAAAATCTCAGAATAAAAGTTACTTGAATGGAACCAGTATAAAATAATTTTTTCTTTTTTTCTTTTTTCTTTTTATATGAAACCTGAAAAAAACTAGTTAAAATAATAAGAACTATCAACATTGAACATATAGAATACCCAAGAAAGGCCTCTGTAAGATTTGAGTATCATTTGAAGAACGTATGGGAGGGGGAAGAGGAAAGGAAAGGAAATAATAAATATAGGGACACAGCGATGACTTTCATCAAAAGGAAGAAGGCTTGTAACAGAAGTAACTAGATGCCAACCCATCTGGAACCAACTAGGTTATAGGGAAAAAAAAGCACTTCCAACACGAGTTCATAGATAAAGAATCATAAACTTATATTAGGAAAAAAATCATAACTAACAAAAAAAAAAAATTATTAAAAGGACAGCAGAAGCAGGCTGTAAATTGAGTCAGCTACCACACCTCTAGAACCCTCTACAAAGGTTTTGAAATTTCAATTGTTTCTTTACATCCAAATTTCCCAAAGAAGATTTTCAATGGAAAAAGTTCATAGCACCTTCCCTTTTTGTTTGAAATTCCGGACAATCAAAATTGAGTAAGGCCTAGAAGAGGTAAAAAGGAGGATCACACCGAACAATGAATGTGTCCAAAATGCACCATCATAAAGGGAAATGTAAGAAAAGATAATCTTGAGATTCTGAATCTCCAAGACAAAGAACAACAGTTAGCTGTTAAGTAGCAATGTATAGCAGTGACGATTCCTTCTTTAAATAATGTCTGTAGGACCAATTCCCCCAAGAGCAAGAGTTCAAGGGAAGAATTAAATCTTCTTTGGAGTGCCTTTTCAAAATAGCTCCCTGCAAAGAATTGTTTGTGTAACGAGATAACTAAGTTATCTAAAGCTTGACTAATGTCTAATTTTAAAATAAAATATATTCTTTGAAGATTTAAAAACTAAGTTAAAAATAAAATATTAAATATTTATGCTATTTATTAAATTTTTCTATGAATATTAAATTTTTCAATTGAAAAAAAGAAATTTAAAAAGACACACCCATACCTCTCCTAATTTACAACAATCCTCAATTGAAGAGGTCTTAAGAGCTAGAGGTTTAAAAATGTCTTAGGAGAATCACTTCTTAGCACAAGGTGTAGAGCCTGCCCATGATGCCCAAAGCTAACACATTTTACTATTTACCACCTTCCCCCTCTCGTTTAGTCAACAACAAACAAGGTTCCGTAAGTAATTTTTGGTATGATGCATCATGGGCAGAAAAGCCCAAGAGTCAATTGGAAGGCAGAAGTGCATCATACCAAAAATTACTTACGGAACCTTGTTTGTTGTTGACTAAGCGAGAGGGAGAAGGTGGTAAATAGTAAAATGTGTTAGCTTTGGGCATCATGGGCAGGCTCTACACCTTGTGCTAAGAAGTGATTCTACTAAGGTAGTAAGTTGAACGTCGTCTCAAGTTAGGAGAGGAGAGGAGAGGTGGCTCATAAGCGAAGTAGTACAACCACTCAAGCATTATTATCCTTCACGTCCCTCATCCTTTTCCTTAATCATTTGATTCACTTGTCAATCTCGGTCCTATCAATTTCTCCATAAATTCATGTTCAACAGTTCTTTCAGATTACACTTGTAAACTTCGAATCTATGTTGTAACTAAGACGTAATGCACTCCAACAAGTAAGATGTCTAGTTTCCAAGATTTACTAGGTTAAAGGAAATTGTAGCATTTATTAGGCCCTAGTTTAGAGTTGGAGAACTGAATTGATTTTTTAGGGATTGGATCTGGGAGAAAATGTAACTAATGGGCAATAAATTGATAAAGCCAAGCTCATGACAATAATTCTTAAAATACTGCCAACCCGAACATAATTATCTGGTTAGGACACATATCCTCAACCAAAATGTTAGAAGTTCAAATCTCAATCCCATCGAACGATTAAAATACACAATGAAACAAAATGGCATAACCCACTTTTTTTTTTTTTTTAATGAAAACAACTTTCATTGAGAAAAATGAAAGAAGACATGGGCATAAAAGAAACCCACAAAAAAGGAAGCACCCTCTATAGAAAAGGGCTCCGACTATGCAAAATAGTACCTATAGAATAGTTACAAAAGGTCATCGAAATCAAAATCCACAAAGAGAGATGAAAGCGAATGAGGGACCAAGTCTCTATAGGATCCCAAACCTCTAAACACCCTCCTATTCTTCTCTTCCCACAAAGCCCAACTAATCGCACACAACCCCACAAGCCATAAAAAACAGAGCATAACCCACTTTATTTGGTTCAACTTTGCTGGCCCAGTTTGGTTTCCAACTAAAGCGAACCAATCTCCCCCACTACATTCTCTAATGAAAATATGAAGATATGCAAATACCAAAGCATTCAAAAGTTTATAGCACCAGCCATCGTCTTATCAGTTATCACTATCCTCCCAAAGTAATAGTAAAAATTACAATGAAAAATAAGAATAGGAGGAAGCAGGATCCAAATTTTTTAATGAAGTGAAATATATCATAGTCGCTTCAAGAGGACCAATTACAAAATTATACAGCAAATCTCACATACTGGAAAAAGAGATGGAGACCCTAAAAATCAATCAAGAATTCTTGCATTCAAAGCCTGTTAAGAAATAAGAACAGTGTCCACCTAAGCCATATCTCAAAAGTTTGCCAACAAGAAAATTTGTAAGCTATGGAAATAATCCCTAGAATTACAAGCCTAAAGATTTTGAGTTCAATTCAAAGGGCCATTAAGTCAACAGAATTCTCCAATCCATCATCAGAAGACCTATGTAGATGAACGCTGAAAAACAAAATCACACAGCAACGTAGAATAGAACATAGAAAAATATTGACTGTGAAAGATATGCAATGTAGGAGCAGGATGTCCTCTAGGCCACTCAAATTTAGGAGTTCAGTAAAATAAAACAACAAAGAACAACTCAAATAAAAGCAGTTTGAAATATGATTTGTTAAATAATAGTACATAGATTGGCTTGTATAATAAACAACTTACAGCACCACGGGAACAACGGTCAAGAATTTTCTATTGCGGGTAAGCTGCTTTCCATTATCAATCTGCTCCCACCACGTCAACCTGTTGTAGATCCCCTGGTCTTCAGCAAATGGCGTGCCTTTCTTCCAATGGAAGAAGTGGTAAGTGACCTGAAGTAAAAGACAAGCTCCTTTCCATCATTTTATATAAAGACATAGAGCATATCAACTTCAAAGAATGAAGCAAAAGAACGTTTCAAATCATTCTAAGCTCATAACTGGCTATATTTAAAGTAGGCATGTCCGAGCCAATAGTAAACAGAGTTCACCGCCACTTAATCCAGAAAGATCCACATTTACACATAAACAACACGTTTGGCAATACATCAAACATAAAACCGAAAAGCATATGATCTTTTCAAACATCTCTAATAGCATTTCACCCATTTCTTCCGCAAACAATTTTAGTGCCACTAAACTAAGGAACAGCCTAAGAGGATCAATAGCTCGAGGCTTGAAATATAACAATCATGGAAAAAGGTTATGAAATCAAAGATAATGGAATATTTATCTACCATACCTACACAAGAATCCCAAGATGAACATCTGAAACAGTAGAAATCGAACATAAGAAAAGAATCTCTTCCGTTACAAAATTACTTACATGCAAGTTCAATAAGCAAATAATTGTCGAAGCAAGCATAAATACGAAACCGAAATCACAAAGCCACAACAGTTGGCTTGGCTGTCTTTGTTTTGTTTAGACAAAATCAACCAAATGCAATCTCTCCCAGCATCCAAAAAAGATTAAATTGAAGAAGACTAAAGCAGCACAAAACAATACAGAAACACCAAAACCAAGCCGCAGAATAACCAAATAAATGAATTGCACAAGTCAACAACAATCTCACACAAAATGATGAAATCACAGGAAGGCAATAAAAACCCAGATCAAAAAAGACAGAAAAAACGAAGAAATATGGATGCACATACAGCGAAATGAGATAGATTGACGACGGTCCAAGCCATGCCAGGAGAGCAGCCAAATACAGAGAGGACGAGAAGCCAAGCGAAGAAGAGAATGAGAATATAGGTTGTCCAAACTCCGGGATACATAAACCATTCTGTGTTCCTATTCAGATCCGCCGGAGGTACAGCCTTGACATAGAGATTAGCCATCGACCCAGATTCTGATTTTGTTGGGATACACTAATTCCAAATTTCCAACCCTCCTTTGGGATTTGAGTGAGAAGCAAAATGATCAAATTTTGGAAACAGATTGCAGCGATTGATCGCGTGCTCAGTAGTTCAAAAATTACAAACGAAACCCAGATAGCTTTTCTAGGTATGGTTTCTTCGTGGGGTTGGGCCAATGATCGAAAAACAGAGCTTAAAATTGATAACAAAGCTCTGATGATAATAATCGAATCACTATAACCACACTTATCCACCGCCCCAACTCATTAAATAAATTTTAGGTCTAATTATGAGGATTTATTCCTTACATTTTCTTCTTTTTCCTTTTTCTAAAATACCGTTTTGGTCCTATTCTTTTTTAGTTTTTTTCAATTTTAATCTCTATATTAAATAACTCTTAAAAGTCTCTCAAATAACTTTTTTTAATTTAAAATTGCTAAAATAACACCAATAATTTGTATGAAAAAAAATAGAAAATGTGAATATGTTTTCACAATCTATGGTAGAAATGCTCAAGAAATGATTTTTTCTTTTTTTTTTGAAAAATTAACAAAAATTAATAATTGGTATTAAAATTAAATTTTATTTAAAATATAATGACTAAATTTGAACAAGTATCTACTGGACCAAAATGATATTTTAATTTTATTTTCTTTAACAATGTATAGTCTTAAAACAATAATCTATTACGAAACAATCAACCCGTACTAATCTTGCCGTCAATTTCAGCCCTTTCATCTGTCTATTTTTTATTGATTAAAGAACCTCTAAAATATTAGTAATTAAAGTTACTAATTAGTTCAATTAAACCAATTAAGTTGTAGAGAAAACTCCCCAATTAAAATAACTTTAATGAATAGATGAAGAATTGATTGAATTGTCTATTTGGTTGTTACGGGGAGAAAGGTTGCAACTTGTGAAGAGTTTACGTTTGAAATTAAAGAATTTAGGTGTGGATTTGTTAGGGAGTCAGGGAATTTATTATTATTATTTTCTTTTTTGAGTTCAACAACTCTAGCATTTAGAAATTTGAATATTTGACTTTTTAATCTAAAATATATGTCGAATTTAGTTGAAATATGTTCAAGTTAACTATTTAAATCGAGGTTGTCTAGCTAATTTTTTTTTTTTGTTGGAAAATAGTGCTTATAAATATATATGCAAATTGCAAAGAATTCACATGATGCTATTGAAAAGAAGGGTTGAAAGGAGATTGATGATTCATTGAGGTTCAAACAGTTTAATTAGAAAGCAAAGGCATCTTCAAGAAGCCTCAAGTTGGCCAGCTTTGAGAAGTGAAAACATAACAAGGTTTTCCATTTTTTTTTTTTCTTTTTATTATTAAATCCAGCCAGGCATATATGGCTTTTGATTTCTTTTTTATTTTGTTGACATCAAAATGCTACATTTCACAAAGCATACAGTAGATATTTCAAAATCAAGAAGTACATTTTATCAAGTACTTCTTGAAATATTATATTAAAGTCAAATATACTATTAAAAAAAACCAACACTAGTCAATCCAAACATAGCCTTGTAAATTAAACACTAGTCCATTCAATCATAAAGTTTCATCTTCAATTTAATTGTTGAACTCAAAATAGAAAAAAACCAATGCAAGTATTGAAAACTATTGTAGGGATTATAAATGAAAATTTTATCGACTAGATTCTAACTTTCTTCGAACTATAAGGACCAACTTTGTAATGTGACCTATCTGATATGAACGGAAGAGAAAAAGCAAATAATATAACAGAATTTCTATAACAGAAATCTAAAGAAAATGTGTGTGTGTATATATATATTCAGATTATAACAGTTGTCTCCTGAAGAAATTGGCTGTTCTGAGAGACTTTACTTCTCTAATCCATATTAGGATTGTCTAAAGACATGATTTCCTTTCCTTCCTAAATAGACAATCAATCATTCACCATTCTAACCTTAGATTCAATATAGAAAGAAATCTCCAGCCATTTATGCTCTCCCTCTAAATTATCTTTCTGTTTTGGGGTACAAAATGGGTTTGCCATCATCTCTAAATTCTCTTGCTTCAGTATAGACCAAATTAGATCTTCTATGCAAAACTGAACCAGTGTGAGTTTAGCATAGAGTAATTCTCATGTCATTCAACTGAATTAAAAATGAAGGGTGAAGCAATCACAGTTGAAGAGTGGAGGTTACCAGCTCTGAAGTTATTCAAATTCATTCTAAAGAGTTGCAGTGAATGCAGCATATGAATTAGAAACAATATGAAATGTTAGTTTTCAACAGATTAATCAGTGATACGCTCGACAGATGTGCACGGTGTCCTCATCGATACCTATTACCGAATCTTGAAGTCTCATTAGTCTAGCTTTTTATTTCTGGTGGTAAGATAGAATCACATGGATCAGACATTTTATCAAAATAACAAAAAACAAACCATCCAAATCTAATGGGAGACAGATATGTTGGTTGTGGATGTGTGCATCCATTAAAATGGACTTTGACAGTGATGTAGCTCACTAACCCACAAAATATTAATAATGATCAGGCTAGTCCATACACCAATTTCATACAGGTTAAAACAACAGTGTGCAACCACATGACATACCTATAACAAGGAAAGAAGATGAGCAATCTGGAGTCCAGGATTGAACTGCAATGTCGCTATTTTATATACCTGGCATAGAATCAATTAATTTTTATGAAGCAGCTCCATCAACCAGAAAATGGAGTTGAAATCACATGGCCACAAGCATTTTTGAATCTTCATTTTTTCTTGGTGGTGGGTGCTTCTTCTTCTTCTTCTTCTTCTTCTTCTTCTTCTGCTTCATCATCATCTTCATCTTCTTCGCTGCTGAAAGACTCGAGATTAAGAGGCAAGTCCTCCACTGCCACCTTAATCACATCAGTTCGAACACCAATGTCAGTCGCGTATCTACTCATGCTGTACATTCCAGCAGTCATCACAGCCATGCCTACAGGACTTGGCATTAGCAACTTCAGAGGAGAGGAAAGAATGGCAGCCAAGGGAGCACCTATGACAGAAGAAGCTTGACCACTTCTTCCAACCCCAAGCCTGTCCACTATCAGAAGACCTGTTTTGCAGTATAGAGCAAAATCCTCACAGTTGTTTTGAAACACATTGTAGTTTCCAAATCCATTTTGAAGAAGATACATTGCTCGGTGAATAACCATATCGAATGAGTCAGATGTTGCAGTGGTGCAAGTGCCACCCCTTACCCTGGAAAGAAAAACTGATGGGGGAACTCCATAGTCAAAGCAGTAAAGGGATCCATTTCTCAGAAAGCAGTCCAGACAAGAAAGGACTACCCCACTGTTTGGCTGTCTAAATCCACAGTCAGGGAAAATTGGACAGGATGATGGATTGATTGAACTTGAATCATAGAAATCAGGAGTGTCAATGCTTGAATTCAAGTTTCTCTGAGGTCTAAAATGCACAACCTTGCTTCCCCCTACAAAGATGCCTGCATGGAGAACGCAGTGGAAAAAGATAGAAAATGAAACTTTATGGCAGTGCTTATTTTAGAACGTAGTGTCAATTTGAGAAGTAAGTTCCTGTCTAGTAATGTTTAGTCAATAGAATTGTAAGTAAAAATATAAATGGGGTTGCACACAAGTCAAATAATTGGACTTCTCAAAACCGTCAATAGGGAAAAAAAACATTTTGAAACAGATTGCTTCAAATGGAATTTCAAATTTATAATATATGTGGTAAAGAGTTCAATGAATTTTGAAAAGTAACTTCAGAAGAGGTAATCGTTTCAACAGGTGTATTGCAGTTTAAAAAATTCATTTTAACGAGTTAATATTCAAAATACAAAATTCAAAATTCTATTCATATAGACAATGTATAATCCAGAGTCCCAGGCCACAACTCAGAGTGAACAAAATAAAGGAGAGTTCTACACTAGTTCAGAATAGCATAACTTGAGCACAAATATTTATATTTTATCAGATTCTGAAGATTCAAGAACAGTTGAGAAGCTACCAGGCAACAACCATTTGCTAAAAGATTATAAACTTAACCTACATGGACATGGGCCATACAATATAGTTGGCAGATATGAAATGAAAGACTAACTAATTAATAATCAACCACTGGAAAAGAGACAAACCATGTAATTTAAGAAGAAAAGTCTAACCAAAGTATACTTTCAAAATTTCTGTCAACATCTAATTAGAGTGATCTAAAAGAATTCTAGGTTACAAAGGAATAAATGAAAATCATTCACACTAGACAAAATTAAGATACTCAACAAGAATGAAGCAGGGGTTAAAAAGAAAAAGGAAAAAAAAAAAAAGCACACGAGACTGTTCAAATACGCTAATGTGCTTGTGGCACATCAATTAACAAAGATTAGGAGAAAGCTGAAACTGTAATACACGATTCCTGCTTCGGAGCTAAATCATTTACGATCATTAATTGAATAACAAAGACCTCTCTCTCTCTCTCTTAAAAAAAAAAAAAAAAAAAAAAAAAAAAAAAAAAAAAAAACTTCAAAGCACATTAGATGTGGATTCTATGGTCCCTATTCTAGTTCAATTGATTTAAACAATCAATTTCTGATCTAATGACTCAGAATGGAGAAACTATGAATATGCTGAAATTTGCAAGAACAGAGAAGGCAATCTGATGAAACAAATCTTGAAATGGGATCCCTATAAAGCGTTCTGATGAAACACACAACTTATAGGGGACTTCAAGTAACAAACAGAAAATGCACTTACAGTGAAACCAAACTCAGTCAACATCACATCAGCAACATAGTAGCTGGAACAAAAATGCTGAACTATGAACAACACATAATATGATCTATTCCCAGAAATCCGTTATCAATCACAAGGGAAAACTCAAATCCAAGAGCAAAATGCTAAAGGAATCCCAGAAACAGAAATGAGCAAATAAGCGAAATTCAGATCGTTTTCCTCACAAAGAATTTCAAAATCCCAAAGGGGGGAGAGAGAAATATAAAGAGAAGTACCATGATGGGAGTAAGCGAAAACAGCCCTGTAAGTGTAAATGTGGTCGCCTGGTTTGATTTCACTCCTCTCCACTCGATTACTGATCAAACCCATTTGCTCGCTTCGCCTGCTCCCTCTATTTTCTGGGTCTACTTCTTCATCCAACCGCCAGTGTCGTCAATTGGAACAAATCTCTACTACCCCACAACAGTCACTGACTCACTGAGACGACGACCAACTGAAATTATGGTTTTTTCGTTTAGAAAAGACGGAAAAAGGAAAAACAAAGCGAAAGAAGCCAAATGGGTGGGTTGTGGTGTGGCGATCAATGGTTGGGTGGTGCGAGAATCAGCTCAACAAACCGATCCACTCAAATTTCTCTTTTGGGTCTTTCTTTTTCTTCAGCATTCGCTTTAAAAAGGCGTCATCATGATCCCAATGAAATGATGATATAATTGCTGCGATTTCCCATATCTCTCTATATATTTTTTCTCTTTTCTCGACCCCATTTCTCTCTATAAATCAAATCAATACTTACACGACCTAATCCAACTAAACAATTTCAACGAGATAGCAGGAAGATGAAAAGCAGAATATATTTAAAAAAAAAAAAAAAAATCATAGAACTACGAGAATTATTGTTTGGGTTTCAAAATTGGCTGTTGAAATGGAACGTAAAAAAGGGAATCTTATGTGCTTTGGATTCCTTGCCATTCTTCCAAGTTATGCTTTGGCTGCTTTGCGCATTTTTGTTATTCATATTCCTTTCCATCATCACAAAATTCACTCATCCCATTGTTTAATTGATCTCTTTTTTCTTTTTATCCAGAAATTCAAATGTTTAATTGAATTCATTGACTTGAGAATTGGCATATCCTTTCCTATCAATTTTATGCATATGTTGAAAGTTCTCAATTACTTTCTGTCTGGATAATCCTTTCTATTAACCTTTTTTTTCTTTGGCTAATTGTCTTATAGTTACTCAAATTCTTTTTAAAATCTCGTTCAACTTATAATACTAGCTTTGACATGTCAACTTATCCCAAGTAAAAATTCATTGCCAAAGTAAACATAGTTCAACGGTGTGCAGTGATATGTTGAACTACCCTAGTTATACTAAGAAAAATCTGATCCTCTTACAGTCCTATCAACAAGTAGGAAAAGCAATAGGAAAAAAAAGTGGTAATGGCTTGGATTAATGCAGTGGCATTTAGGTCGCATTCAAGAGTGTTAGCAACTTTTGAAAATATAAATTTATTTTTGGAAAAAAAGAAAAATTTTTCTCTATTTATTAATAATTTGATTTATTTTACTATATTTGAAAACAACTTCATTATTAATATTATATTCACATTATTGACATTATTTTTCTTTTTTTAATATCTTGTCAAAATGTTGATTGAGCTGTCAAACCTATAAATTTATGGAAATGACAGCATGACAGAGATTTAACACCATAGTCTCACCATACTACCTCTCATTTCATTTGCAATGTTTAACACAGATTTTTCCCTTTACTGACTTTCAGTACAAATCCTCTCGATCATATCAGCTGGACTCGAGTCCTTCAAACATCATTTTGATGGGGAGCAAGACCTCCACTTCCACCTTAATCACATCAGATCGGACACCAATGTCAGCACGATTATCGATTCAGATGGCACATTCCAGCCCCAATATGCACAATCAGAAGACCTGTTTTGCAGTATAAAGCAAAATCCTCGCAGTTGTTTCTACGCACATCAAACTTTCCAAATCCAGTTAGAAGAAGATACATTGCTCTGTGAAGAACCATATTTGACGAGTCGGACTTTGCAGTGGTGCAAGTGCCGCCTCTCACCTTCAAAAGGAAAGAAAATGAGGAAACTCCATAACCAAAGCTGTAAGCAGATCCATTTCCGAGGAAGCAATCCAGACAAGAAAGAACTACACCGCTTCCAGGCAGCCTGATTCCATAGTGGGGGATGGTGTGGATGTTTAGACAGGATGATGGAATGCTTGAACATGAACAACAGATACTAGAAGATAGGGCAGTTTTTGAGTTTATCTCAGGTGTAAAATGAATCACCTGATGTCCACCTGCGAAGATTACTGCATAGAGAAACCAGTAGAAGAATATACAAAAGTTAAATTATAAGAAATACCCTTCAACTTTGCTATTTGTTTCGAAAACACTTATATACCATCAAAAGTTGCAATATAACCCTTGAACTTACCTAAATGTTTTACAAATATGCTTAGAGTAGAAATTCTTTAGGATTTTAAACAAAATATGAAATAATGTAGTGGTGACCTAAACAAAAAAAAAAGGGATCACGTATCGTGTTAGGTCATTGCAAAATAGTTATATCACGATGTTGTTCAAAATTCTAAGGGATTTCTACTCCAAGGGTAGTTTTGAATCATTTATGAAAGTTGAGGGGTAATTTTGCAATTTTTGAGAATATAAGATAATTTTTCAAACAAAGGATGAAGTACAAGGGATGTGCCCTCGACCTAGAGGGCAGATTCTTCAAAAATATTTCACTCATATGTTGTTAAACTTTGAAAGGTAAAAAAAAGGTCACCTTTGAAAAGTTTTGGATCCAATCATTTTATTACATTTAAATGGCAAGTTGAATCGGTTTACTTGAAATCATTTCAATGAAATGACTTTTTAAAACTGTAACATATGGGGAAACCATTATTCTAAAATGAACATTAGAAGTGGAACCTTCGGTCCCTCTAAAGTACGAGCTTTTTACTTAATAGCCCAAGGTACTCGAAAATGGAGAAACTTTTAATAAGCTAAAATTCGCAAAAAGTGAGAAGCGAATCAATATCTACTGAAAGAAATGATAACCATGACAAAACAAATCTTAAAATGGGATCCCTCAACTTATAAAAGACTTTCCATTACGAAAAGAAAAATGCAACAACGGTGAAACCTTAGCCAAATAAATCGACAATATACATCAGAAAATATACTACTAGGAAGAAAGTTGAACTATGAACAATGCTTAAAAAGTGATTTATTCAAGTATTATTTTAACAGAAATGCTATAACGAGTGGATTACGGGGCTTGTAAATTGTCTTCCTCATGAAGAATATCGAAATTTGAAAGAGGCAGAAAGAGAAGTACCGTGATGGGAGTAAGCAAAGACAGCTCTGTAGGTGTAAGTGTGGTCACCTGGCTTGATCTTGCTTTTGTCCACTCGATTGCTGAAGATACCCATCTGCATTCTCCGCCTATCTGGTTGTACTTCTTCCAATCGCCACTGTTACTGTCAGTAATGCACCCCACTACCACCCAACAGTTACCATAGCAAATACCGAGTGAATTATGATCAATTTATACAAAAATAAACAAAGCATAATAAACAAAAGGGTGTGGAATGGTTGGTTGGTCCGTCCCAAACCAAGTTCCAACGCCGCATTTTCCCCCTCATAAAAGCACCAACCTTTCATATTCCATTATTCCCCCATTTTCCCATCAAAAACCCTCTCACTGCTCTCTCTTTCTCATAGAAGCACTCTTCTATGTTACCCTCCCTCTCCCACATTTTCATATTCTCCCTTTCATATCCCCTCTTTTCAAGAAAATTTCCTATAGTATAGACAATTTTTCGTACTACTCTATTTTTAAAATATGGTAAGACGCACTTACATTGATGTTGGGTCCACAAATATTTATGAAGGCAAATTATCTCTTTATTACACAGAGAACCTTCCTAGAGATTAAACTTGGAAGCAAATCACGGATGGCAAATCCACCTAGTAAGCCCCATAAATAAAGAGAAAAAAAATAGTACCAACAACAAAAGCAAAAATTTCTACCAAGAATTCTTCATTGGGGTATTAAACCCAATAACACACACATCAAGCAGCCATTTGTTGTTCTCTATATTTCCCGACATGGGAGCAGTTGAATATGAATAAGAATAATAAATTAACAAATAGTAGAATATGCAACCTTATGATGACTCTACATGCTCTATAAAGATATGTTCCACTTGTAGACTTTTACTTCAAAGTTTTTATCGTTTTCAAGCTTGTTTCTTAATTCCGTGGCTAAGACTGAACTTCTAGCCAGTAATAAAGCAAAGCCCCCGCCACCAGCACCCACCAGTTTGTAGCCAGAACAGTAGGGATCTGCAAATGCAAAGAGCTTATCGACAAACTCATTGCTGCAGAAAGGATCTAGTTCCTGATGCAATCGCCAAGTCTCCATCATTATCTCCCCCAACTCATCGACATCACAGTTCATGAGTGCTTCTCTCCCAATCTTCGCTAGGGTGGCTAAGCGTTTTATGCTGGATATGAGAAGGTTGTCACGTCTCAGATATCGTGTCACCACCTTGTGAAGGACTTGATGTGCAAGTCGGACCTGCATATGACCACTAAAGAATATAAGCCCAGAAGAAAAGATTTACAAAATAAGATATTAGATTATATGATAGTTTAGGCACATATCCTCGACCAAGATTGTATGTTGATATTGCAAGCTTTTCATAAATGTAATTTTTTGAAAGGTCAAGACACCCAAGTTTTATGTCAGTAATGTTGCAAAGAAGATGCTGCATAATATAAACAGGAGTGACCCAACAGAGTAAACCATTAGCATCAGCATACTTTGAAAAGTGAAGAAGTCAAGTTTACAATCCATTTTTAATAAGAAACAGGAGACGTAAAAATCACAAGAATGAAAAAGGCAACTTTTAATTTCCAAGAAGTAAGATTGACGTCCCCCTTGCACACATATTACACATTCGAAGACTCATTTTTATTAAAAGAAGCTTATAGTTTCCAAACACGATACCAAAGGTCAATTCAGGAGAAGTGAGAAAGTTTAGGATGCTTACCTGACCAGTAAACACTACAAGCAATCTGTTCTGCAACTCTGAGACTAATTGTGATGATGGTAACAAGGGGATAACTTGAAGACGTAGTGGGATTCCAGGAAAACTTGTGGTAAACTTGATGCCAGGGTACAAACCTCCAATTTGATCCTGCCAGCCACCTCCAGTCCCCATAAGCTGCTCTAGTACCAATACAAGTCTCGCAACATTTTCATTGCTTTCATCTCCCTCAGTTATCCCAAGAAGACCTTTTACCACAGCAGCAGCTAAGATGCTCGAAGTTCCCAGACCACTACCACGAGGCACATTTGCCCAAGTCTTGATTTTCAAACCAACAACAGTTAGAATATGATCGTGAATAATGCCAGTCACAAGCAACGCAGATTTGACAAGCCGAAATGGATCATCACTATCAAATGGAGTGGTAATCAAGTTAAGGTCTTCAATATGTAACTCATTTCCAGCATCATCACTGAACAAAACTCCAGAAGTTTTTGTTGTTTCTATACAGGTCCCAACAGGAAGAGAACCTTCCAAATTAATCGCCATGTTTAACACACAACCAGGACGCTCCAAGCTCCATGGAGGAGTGTCGCTCCAACCACCAACAAAATCCACACGTACAGGTAAATTAACAGTTACCCTTTTGTGGTGGATTAATGGGTATATTCCATTATCAGAACGACTATCACCATGTCCCAGTTCATCATTGTCAGGCTTGTTCAAGAGATCTTCTAAAGATTAAAAAAAAGGTGGTTATACATTAGGGAAAAAAATATATGTTATGTAAGCCAAAATGGTGTAAAGCTCAGATCAATAACTATTTTGACAAGATACAAGATTGAGAAACGGGAAAATATTTATGGCAGAAAAGAAAACATGAGCAGAAGAGAGAAACATTGTCATGTCACCTCATCTTATTTATGGCATTATCAGCGTATTTCTTTCCCTTATTTTCTATGAATGCTTCAGTTCTTTCAAACGGTGATGAACAACATACTTTACCTTTAAAGCCATATCTTACTGCTGAAGCAGTTTCATCAGCAACAGCAGCCCAAACTTCCGTTTCCAACTCACATGCTGCTGTCTCCTCACTGCATGCTCTAAGGAGATCAACATGCACCTGGTACACTCGGCTCCTTGGAACAACTTTAATGTTCTGGTTGTGAAGTTCGGGGCACATATCTAGAAAATCCTTGCAAGTTTCTAATCCCAAAACTTCTTTCTGCTTTATTTCTTCACATAGTTGGGACAAATTACGTCCAAGCATGCCAAAGTTAATACAGGCTCTAGCGATTCCAGCAGCAAGTTCTGCTTGGTGATTACTTGATCCTGTACACATTTTAAGAAAATTGATAGACTTGTGCAATTCCTCCAAACTTACTCGATGGGAACTTTTCCATAACAGAAGGAAGTGCTCTTTTTTTCTGTCACTCAAACCCATCAGCCACATGGCCAAAGTAAGCATCTCAAAATAGGAAAGAACTGGAAATATTCTTGCATTCCATAAGCACTTCTCCTGAGTTCGAGCTATAGGCCACAGATCAATTTCTTCAATGCCTAAATCTTGCAAAACCCTCTTCCAAGGCTTCCCACAAAATGTCCCACCCTTAGAGACTGAAATTTTTGGGTTATCATGAAGTCCACAATATACTATGACTCTTTCAGTACAACCAACTAATGGAACCTCCCACAGACAATGGCGATCTGGAAGCATAAACTTAAAGGCACCTCCTGGCAACTGGTTGTTAGCTTCTGAGATGTTAACACTAACAACTATACATTGGGAACCAATATGTACTCCAACAGAAATGGAAGAACTATAAATGAGAGAGTCTTCACCAACAGAGACTTCAGGCCCAATTTTACTGGAAAGGATAACAGCAGATGCTGCAATATCAGAAGAAGTCGTAGCTGGGATAGAACACAAGTGTCTTCGTCCAATAAGTTCTGACTTTTCCCCACTTAAATGATCCAAGACTTCACTCGAGGTGCCAAAATGTAAGAACAACAAGTCATCTGCAATTTAATAAGAGTACAAGTAACTTTAACTAAGAAAACTATAAAGCAAAGAAAAAGAAGTATGTAATGAAATTCAGTTGCAAAGATGTTTTGACATACAAGCACAATAGCTAAACATCTTCTGCCTTCCCAACCTACGAATCAATTCTTCACCAAAAGGACGTGGCTGCAACCACTCATGTTTGGCAGGTACCCAAGCTGCTACCAGATCTTCATATAAGCTAATCTACATATACATAGAGAATGTTTATTTAATACATGAAGCATGACATTGCTTAAAGTACTAAGAAATATTAAGATATTCGCTGCGGACAATATTAATGGTCTGTTATCAGAGGCCATTTTTTCATCTTCATTATTGGTGTCAATCTTTTCTATAATTATATACATAACATATTCACTAGTGAAGAGAAGGAACAAAGATTTATGAAAGCAAGATGATGTCATATCCACTTTACCAACTCAAGAATCAGAAACAGGCAAAAACAATTTCCACTCACAATCCAATGAAAAAGAAAAAGCTTGAAAATTTTAACACGTGATAAATAAAAACAGACAACTTCCCTCTTTCATATTAGTGTTGATTGGCCTGGAAAGTATAATCATCCAAATAAATAAATAGCAATCATTAAACCGTGGATGCAATGATTTGGAGTAAAAGTAATAAATAATTGTACATAACTCATAAGAATTGATGAGTCGTCAAAAAGGTGTTGCATGTTGAAACAACAGCATCATATAGTGAAATAAATAATATCCCGTCGAAGAACACAACGCAGTAGCTGAATTTCCATCACAGCGTAAATTAAATGGTTAAAATATTGTTTCATTTTGAATATTAACCGGACTTTAATTTCATTAACCATGATGAAAAATATTTGAGCTGAAGTTCCTAACCTTGTGCTTTTCTGTTAAGAAAGGCAAAATAAAAATAAATGAATAAATCGATTGACTATTAATTTTTCCTAGGACGATACACTAACAGTTTCTCTCTTTCCTCTATTTTCCCCTTTTCACCCTCTCCTCTTCTCCCACGTCTTTTCTCTAAAGGGGGAAGCCAACAAATTCAAAGGAAAAGAAGAGACGGGATCTTGTACTTTCAACAAAGAGTTCTAATCGATGTGTTAACAAAGTTAGTATTTACATAGCCATTATGTCAACTGCGCAAGAACAAACTTAGAGTAAGTGGACGAATTAGATATTTAACAAAGAAATTTTCAGAATTAAAATTTGTAAACTCTAAGGATGACCTAAAACCATACCAGTAGTTCAGGGACGAAAGAAAATAATAGAAAGTGAATTGGATCCATATATGATATGATCCTAAATTGAGAGATGTGAATGTGATCTTATTACTTCTACTATTTGATTGCTCGAGTTAAAATTTAGAAACAAAATATTAGTAGCTTGCCTCCTTCCCACACTTCAGAAGCTCTGAAATCATAGGTTGGCATGAACATGCAAGCAAAACTAGCTCAACCCATCCTTTACCTCTAACTGCTATTATTCCAGTGTCAAGTAGCGTTCTACCATCACTTAGAACTGCATCATTCTTGGTGAGTTCATCAACACTAGGTTTCTGCAAGAGATTATCAACTAGACTTAGAGTGTAACCTCTGCCAGGTGTCTCATTTTTAGATGCCACAATAACACCATGGTTGGAAGCAATATCGAGGGTGATAGGAACAGTTATTATGCAAGAGGCGTCCTCCGGAAGAACCAAAGTGGATGCATCAAAACAAGGTAGAACATCACCAGTCATCGTAAATATTCCACCTGCAGTGACCTCAACCAATCAGCCCCATCGAACAATAATGGAAGGAACAAAATCAGTAATTGATCATCTTTATTTTTTTAAAATATATATATGAGAATATGGAACTCTCAATAAGATGTCATACATATTCTTTAACGTTATTTTTGTTTCTATAAATTAGATGAATGCATGCAACATATACACGCACATGGTACTTATATTTTTCTGATAGGAGAAAAGTTTTCATTTTAAAAAAATGACAGTATACAGAAAATGGCTAGGCAAAACAGAAGTCATGATCCTCTTGCAATACTAATAAAAGAAGATATATTTCTCAGCATGATACCCACCAAAAGCCCCTTAAAATATTTTCCTATTATTTTCTAATCATAAAAAATCCTCAAAATATGAAGCCACAAAACCTTTATTTTCTTTTTTGAAACAATGGCCCTAAGTAACTAATTTTTTATATCTATGATTGTCTAGACTAGTTTGCACGCACCTCAACTAATCTCACAAGACAACCCGTCTGACCTTACAATATTTGAATTTCAATGAAACTCATACATACTAAATCCTAGGTAGGTGATATGTATGGATTGAACTCATTTCCTATAAGCCCTTTATTATACCCAACCCATGACTCTTAATGACCACTCGGCCAACCTATGATGTTCCCTAAGTAGCAACTTGAACCACTTATCTTCTCCCTTCTTTATTGAAACTTGAAAGTCAAATGCATATTAAAAATCGACAAGTGTTCAAGCCTTGAAGGTAAAAGAACGCAAAAGGAAAAGATGGCCAGTAATCCTCCTGGCACCTATGGCATTTACCAAATATTTCATGGCAGGAATGTCTATAAAGCTTTAGTAGCAGACCAAACGATCATGAAATGAAAACGGGGTGGAAAGAGAAGAGAAGAAAACCTTCATTTTTAAACGCCTGTCTTGCACATGAAGCAATGGCGAGAATGTGATCAAATAGCAAAGGAACTGGGCCATCGGGGTCATCTGCAGCTAGATACGGGAGTGGCAAGAACACTTTCCCCATAGGATTTGCCCATGGAACTCTTTTAGAGTCGCCACCAGCATGAAGCAATAGTATATGTTTTTTAGATATGAAGCTAGCAAGCTGTGAGATAGGAACTCCATTGTTATTGTTTGACAAATTAGGCAGCAGATCAGACTCACCAGATCCATTGCCTATAGTATCCACCTATAACGTGATCCATATACCCAAAAACAAAATAACGTCAATAAATCTAGAATAGCAGCATTCTTCAATCCACTAACCTTAAACTAAAACAAAACCATAATAGAAAACAGCATTCTCACATATCCTTCAACGCAGCTAAAAACAGGATTAACATTGGAATTGGAACTTCCATTAACTTCGATCCACGCAATCCCATATCATGTAGCTGGTGCAGGGGAAGTAAGAACTAGAGAAGAATAACCACCAAACGAGGTCTCGAATAAGCTGAAATGAAACTTACTTGAGGGCTAGGAACAAGGCCGAGGTTGTGATAACGCTTAGCAAGGGCGTGAATGGCATTAAGAGTAGCGGCACCAGAGCCAATCCGCTGGCCATTGGGGTCAGGCACGGCGAGGGTAATTGTCGAGTGGGCAATTCGGCCAATACGCTTCGCCCGATTGAGCTGCCAGTCGTAAAGCTGAGCTTGCTCGGGGCTAGCGGCGGTGAGAACAATTGCATCCCAAGTAGGAACCCTGGAAGGATGGCGCACAGAGAGACGTAAATGGTACCATGATTTTCTTAGGATTGAGTGAAGATCGACCTTCTTCTTCTTCTGTCCGGTTCTGGACACTCTGGATTCCATCATCGTCTTCCTAAGAATTGGGAAGAAACCCCAAGAGCTTTATGGAGTGTTGAAACTTGAAATGGATGGCGGTGGATTTGAAGGGAATTGAGAACAAGCCGACCACAACAGCGATTTGATTGTGGCTGACCGGTGGACCATCTGGACCCGCTCACTATAAATGGCTATTGTCGCTGGATCTACTGCGGTCAACTTCTTTTTTTATTTTTCCTCCCAGTTTGGTAAGGTTGAGAAAGAAATTTTTGCACAGATGGACCTCTCCAATAAGTCATTTAGCACCAACTTTTTTTGAGATGCTAACATCATATATAATTTTAATGTTGGACTTACCAAACATAATCCAATCAATTTATTAATTGAATTGGATATGGATCATTATTTTGATAATTGAGCTGGCCCAAACTATATTCAGATGGGTCCATTGGAGGCGCATAATTATTCATATATTATATCTTATATATTAAAAAATTATTTTAAATATATTTAGATATATTATAATTTTTAGTTAACATATATTTTTTCAGATATATTTAGATATATTGAAGGTTTAGATAGTAAAAAAATCGTCTTATAAAATAGTTACTTTTTAAACATTTTTAGTATTTAAGAGATCTATTAGATATAAAATTGAATTAATTTACAAAGATATTGAACTAATATATGATATCTTTATTAAATAATACTAATTATAAAATCATTATAAACCTTTATATAATTATTCATCTAGATACACAAGAAAAAAAATCATTCAATTAATTTTTGTAAAATAATTGTAGAAAGATAATATATATATATATATATATATATATATATATATATATATTGGTATTTCTCCATGAACTGCTTTCAAATATAGAAAAATGAACCAATAAAATACTATTTAAGGTTTGTACCTTGGCCACGAGGGAGAAGGGGGCACACACATGCTATCAACGCCCATGCAGCCAATTTGCATAATATGTTTTAAATGGGAAAACATTACATAATATATATGTATTTTTTTCTATTTAATAAAAATAATATACATAATGGAAAAACATTACTTAATATATATGTATTATTTTTTAATAAAAATAATATACATAAATTTTAGATCGTCACTTTTTGAGGGGCACGTGTCCCTAACCCTTCACAGATATGCCTTTTGTTGTATTAAACTTTTTTTGAAATAAAATATAATGTTTGGTTGACCTTTAATTGTTAAATTATGGATTTAAATAAAATTAAGACAAGTAAAGAGAAAATTAGAATTGAAAGTCGAATATTCGGAGATATTGATGGAATAAAATTAAGAAAGTTTTCAATAATTCCAATTTTGCAAAGTAGAAAGTTATAGTTTTTAGAAATAAAGAAAGGAAAACAAAATGAAATTTCCTTATTTTTACCATATATAATTATTGGTCGTTAGAGTTTGATCGGATCCCGCGGTGATTTTTCTTTTATTTTATGCAATTCACCATTAGTGTGTATTGATGATTTTGAAGTTACAAAATAATTAAAATTAAACGATAGGTAGATTATTTAATGTGTTTTTATTTCAAATATGGTAAAATTATGGATGTTTTCAAAAATAGAAAAGCGGTTGAAAATGATTACAATAATCTATGATAAACTGCGATGGATTCAGATAGAAATCTATCACTTTACCATATAGACACGAATAGATGTCTATCTAGGTCTATCGCAGTTTATAAAATTTCTTTCTACTTCAGAGATATTTGAATAGTTAGTTGCTAAATCTTTACTGACCCTTTTGTGAGTGCTTATTTTGTTTCGGAGCTACAACATCAGTCGTATTCAAGGCAGACGTCTCCCTTTTCAACGCCATTGAAAACCTTAAAACTAAAATTCCCTTGGACATCCCCAACATATCTCCTTGGACATCCCAACATAATGGTGAAGGAGATGGCTAGCAACAACCAAACTTGGGAAGATTGCTTCAACACTTTCATCGAACCTTTCTCTTCCTCTAGCATCTCCTTTAACTATATTTTGGTGGGCAATGATGCAGATGGGAATATACATGAGGGCTCTTCAGAAACTTATCGACACAAATTCTTCTATTTTGGGTGGTGTCCTACAGTGTGTTGTCTGTGGATGAACTCCTGTCCACTACGACCTTCCATCCCAATGTCATAGATACACATGAGAGGAATTCTTCAATTTTTGTCAAACCAAGGTTCGTTGCTCGTGGTAAGTGTGTACTCGTATAGGGAGAAAAATGTGAGTCAAAGCTATGTCATGTTTCGTGTCGCAAACCCGATGGTTCGTGATGGAACATTGGACTACTACAATCGATTTGATATGATGGTGGATGCATTTTATGCTGCCATGGAAAAATTAGAGGTAAAAGACATGAATGTGGGGAAACTGGGTGGCCTGATTGTAATTACAATGTAGCAACGAGCCTTGCAGAGAGTACAACAAAAAATTGAAGGCACATATAGACTCTGGGAAGAGGACACCAAGGAAGCCCAATGTTCATTTGCAAGGATTCATAAGAAGCTTGTTTGATGAAAAACAAAGTGTTGATGGAGAGTTGGATGTTATGGGGTGTTTAATGACGTGGACATTAGGCCCGTTTATCCTTTGTTTTGACTCATTGCTTATTAATTTATTTGCCCATTACAACAATTTGAGCTTTAGATGTTTGTTCTAAATTGTCATCATATACTTATGGTGGCAGATTACAAACCACCATTGTATCTAGTGAAATTGTTGGTTACTGTCTACTGTAGGTCAGCCGCCACTTGGAGTTGATAGTCAGCCGACGAATGAAGTCACGGTAAGTCGTCCATTTGAAGTCGTTGTTCGATAGTCGTTGTTAATCATTGTTCAATAGCCATCGTCAGCCGTCGTTCAATAGACGTTGTCAGTCGCTGTCAGTTGTCGTCAACCAACATCAATCATGGTCTTAGTAGCAACAATTGAAGAATTCAAGCAACAGTCGACCAAACTAGGCAAGAATGCAAAGAAAGAAGAGAATTGTTTGAGAGGAAGTCAAACCTACGCAAAACGACATTGTTTTAAACCTAGGATACGATGGCAGTTCATAGCTCAAAATGACACCATTTATAAAGGTTATAAATAAATATAAAAATCAAAAATTAAAATCCTAAAGTAAGTGAATGGAACCACCATCTTATCTGCACTATTTGGCGCGTTTTTTTTCTCGCGTTTTGATGAAATTAGATGGTGATTTTAAACGGTCATCTAAACATTCTTTTAGACGGCAGTTTTAAACCGCCATCATATCTGAAATTCACCTTAATATTCAAAAAATCTTGTGAAAAGTGGCGTGTTCTTCCCAATCTGTCATTGTAGGATCCGTCCGTCATCATTTATTATATGCCAATTAACATCTAAAGTCAAGTTTGTTGTAGTAGCTGCATGATTGTTAATTCATTTGTAGTTTTTAAATTGAATGAAACCTTGCTTTTTCATTTTTTTCCTTGTCTCATCTCGGCTTCCAAACAAATCATGATAATTAATTAATCTTATATACATAATCAATCTCATATGCAAAGGAAATTAATGTTAAATTTAATTTAATGATCACAAAATAGATCAGGTGTTCCACAAACAATTAACATAAATAATTACTTATCCCATCATCATCGACTAATCCATCAAACCATAACTTCAAAATCAAAACCAATCAAATGAGTTTGTAATTTTATTGTCCTTGGAAACACAATTTGGAATGCTTCAAAATTACTTTCTTTCCTTCAAAACACCATTTTTACTTTTACTTATTATTATTTTTTTACTGTTTCCTTTAAAAAATCTCATTTACTTTTATCTTAATGTTTGTTTTGCTAGTTGTTGCCTTATTTTTTTTCTTTGTTTATTTAGGTGTTATCGTTTTGTTACAAAATATGCGTTGAGAATTACTCAAATATATTAATTAGTCAGTAAGTTTTCTCATAAAAACCCAAGTATAAGCTTCTGTAGGTTTCCTAGTGAGTCCAGGGTCGAAAGCAAGGATTTGTGATAAATTAGGCGTTGAGACTAAATACATATCTTATCCGGTCTCTGTACAAGTATTATGTTCAAGGAGTTTTATGTGTATGAATCTATACATAAAGAATAAATTCAATTTCCTACAATTAACATGTTGAGGTGGTCGCGGAGGGTGTTAGTCAAATGTCATTTACAATCAGATAGCATGCGTTGAGAATAAGCATGAAACCATGAGATATAATAGAGTTAACGCAACAGTTAGTTGTTACTTAAGCATATCTAAGCATATTTACACACCTACAAACTTCGAGTTTGAGAATCTATTTTTCGGTATTTCGACGCCACATTAATCTTATCTCTAAGACGCATGGTAAGTTTGCTTTGACAAAAGATGAACTACATCTCTAAAACTCATTTAATCTTGACAAATGTTAAAGAGTAACCATCTACTCTCTCAAGCTAGAAAGTTGTGCTTATTTAAACTTGTTTGTTTGACAAATCTATGCAAACTAATGATATGCATTAATCAAGATGTAAACATGCTTAATATTACTTAAGAAGAACTAACTTCGAACATTTGATTCATTTAATCATACAAGCAAACACGGTGTAGAGTATTAAATATGGAAATGAGCAGAAGGTAATTGTCAATCAAACTTATATTAGGTAAATAAATTATTCTCTCGAATGTCATTAACAAAGTATAAGTGAGAAAGATGGAAATGAAGAAAGAACAAAAATGGAAAACGTCAAGCTGCCACTGGCAATGTCTTACTTCATGGAGGCTTGAGATGATTGCTATCTGATACATAGATGACATACGATAAAGGTTCTCACTCACTGAAAAATGACTCTGGAAATTCTCAGAATTCTTCTCACAGAAGAGCTTAAATGAAGGTTGGTTATTTATATTAAATTTCATGCAGCAAAACTTTGTGCTACCGCCCAGCTTAAATGAATACGCCATTGAATTTGTGCAGAGTTTTCGCCTCTTAAACTCATTTTTCTCTTCTTTTGAATTGAGAAGCTTTGTGCTATTTATATGTGTCGAAAAAGTGAACTCATGGTGATCTTACACCTTTAAATTAAATTTCATGCAGCAAACTTTTCAAATCATCAGTCCATTGGTTCTGTCATGCTCTGATAACGTGTAATCCATTTGCATATTGATATGACAGCTACCGCCCAGGCGTCTGTATCTGTCTTTTCTTTTCAACGCATGGGTTTTTGTTTCTTTGGTTCTCGCAACATCTTCTTTTTCAGTACTTGGGTTATTTGTGCTTATTTTCTACTTAATCTTGCGTTAAGAACAGAAAACTTCATATTTTCTCAGGTATATTCTTTTGTAAATGATGCCAACGCATAGTAATATATTACACAATTCTACTGCCAAAATGCCCTAAAGTTACTCTAATTATTCCAAATAGTGAGTATAATAACTTGTATTTCTATAAGTTATCATTAGTTGAATATCCTTTCCAATTTAAACAAAAAGAAAAATTAATTTTAGGTCAATTTCATAACCATTTGATATTTTTGTTGTTGATTTTTTAAAATTTATTAGTTTGTTATTTATTTTTTACCCTTGTTTTAAAAAATCAAGTCAATATTTGAAAACTAAAAAATACTAATTTTCAACGACTTGTTTTGTTTTTAAAAATTTGGGTAAGAATTTAACTCTTGTACCCAAGAAAATGCAAAACTAGTATAAAATATAGACTCAATTTTAAAAACAAAAAACAAATGAAATAGATACCAAACGAGACCTTAAATATTAATAGACAGTTTCTAAAATCTAGCTAAAGTTTTATATTTATTTATTTATTTTTATAAAAAAACATGTCGATGGTAGCAGATTTTATTGATGAAGAAGGTAGCAGATTTAATTACATGTTGCCAACTAACATAAGAAAAAATACGTAATTACGCTAAGAAAGATGCAAAACTACTCCATGAAAAAATAGGCTCAATTTTAAAAATAAAAAAACAAATAAAATGGATGCCAAATGCGACATTAGATATTGATACACAGATTCCAACCAACATGTTTTTTTTTTTTTTTTTTTTTATGGTAGCAGATTTTATAAACATGTTATTTATTTATTAATTATTATTTTTTTTGTTCATTTAATATCATGGAAAATGGAAAAAAGAACTCAATGCGCGTAATATCGGCGCCAAAGGACGCGCGTGAGGATTCTTTCGTTCGTCCGTGATTGCTCTGCGCTGCTGTCCGTCTCCATTCTTCTCCATCGGCTTCGTTCGAACCCTAAATCAATTCACTCTCAGTCTTGTTCTATGGATATCACTGAAGAGCAGCGAAAGCGAGCCGAAGCAAACCGTTTAGCTGCCACATCCAAACGCAAAGCACTGGTTAAAGCTTTTCAAATGTCGTAAGCTTTCCACTGAACTTAATACGGCGAGTTCCGTCCATTCATCGAAAAACTTATCCTACAACAACACTCATTTGCCTCAAAGGTTCCAAGTAAGGTTGGACATTTTCTCCCCAGACTCGTTCTCGTTCACTGTCTTTGTTTTGCGCGTCTCGAAGATAAGAAATCAGTGGAAAAACTCGATACCTTTTTGATTTTGTAGGCATTTTTCATTTAATTGTCTTCTGAACGGGAGAACTTGTGATTTGTAGTAGCCTTACTTTTTATTCCCTCTGCATTTGTCTAGCTCGCTCGGATATTTCTTTTGGTTTACTTGATTGCGTGGCTTATCCGGTTTCACCCAGTTCCACTGCGTACCTTAGAGAGTGATAGACGATATATTTAAACTTTTCAACAATTCTTTATTTTCGAAGTAAAATGGGCATAAATCACTATGCTGTACATCATTATGAGTATGTAGTTCATTTAATCATTGTGTTGTACGGTACCTTCGCTGAAGATTGGCAAGCGACATTATTCTGTCGCCAGAAAATTCATGTAATATGGACTAATATGCTTCATTAGAAAGAATCAAGAAAACCTTGAAGGGCGTAGAGGGGTCTTGGGGGAGATCTGAATTGTGGTCCACTTCCTTCCTTTGGGCGTTGCCTGTAGAAATTATTTGTACTTTCTCGTTGTTTTGATTTATAATAATTGGAGTCAATTTCTTGTAATTGCGTAGTTTTGTTGTAGCAGGTTGCTTTGCCTTGAAATTTTTATGTGTGTGTGTGGTTCTCCTTTTTGTATCTTCATTTATCATATATCCTGGTTTTTTGTTTAAGAAAAAGGATTAATAAGTTTGCATAGGGAGATGTGTTGTAACCTCTTGTGTTTTTGCACGGATAAATGCTGTTCTTGATTTAGCAACAAAGGTTCAGCATATTATTCTTCTATCTGGAACTCCTTTATCGAGGTTGCATCGTGGCTTTCTCAAAGTGAATTCTTTAATGGTCTTGTGAGTATGATGTCTTTTCTCACTGAAGACATGTCTATCAAATTATATCTTTTATTTTCCATTTTAATTTCTATTCATTATAACATCTCACTTTAAATTTTCCTAGGTGATCTTAGGCCATATGATATTTTTCATCAGATAGACATGGTATGGAAATTTCTCTTCAACCTTTACATCTTAGATCTGAATTGGATGACTTATTCTATTTCTAATGATCTATTATGTCAGAAGTTCATTTGCTCAATTCTGTATTTATTGTAGGCCTGGTTTGCTTGGAAAGACCAAGTACGAGTTTGCAGAGACTTGCGCTGTCAAATTTGTCTCTACTTCTCAGGGGAAACTTTTAAGGTACTACTTGTTGAAGAGCATTCTATCTTCTTATTCTCAAAGTTTAGAATCTTAATGTGGTGTTGTCTACAAAATTTTGAATGAAGAGGGAAAGGAGGATAAAAAAGAAAGAAGAAAGTAAAATGGTTGTTTCTTTTTGGATAATACAAGAGGATCAACTATTTGGAATGTTGTTTTTGTTGAGAAAAAAATCAAGAGACCTCACAATGTTTATGAGATATATGAGCTTCACCTCCCGTTGCCACTTGGTTTTGAGATCGAATCCCAACGTTATCTAATAGTTTATATTTCAACCTTATTTTGGCTTTTATTTAAGATTAATATTTACATTTAATATTGGACCTGTCGCCTACAGACTTGAGCTGCCACTTGACGTTAAGATACATGCTGTCTTTCATATTGCGGCATTGCCCCAGCTGGTAGCCCCCCTGGTTTTTGACCCCTTCCCTCTCTGCTCCTTTGAAACCATTGGCACTGTTGGGTTGGGTCTAAGACAAATAAAGTCTTCCACAAATGGGAAAGATGAGCTTGAATTGTTGATACAGTGGGAAGGTGTTGGACTGGAAGATGCCACTTGGGAGTCCGGACAAATTCTGACTGAGCAATTTCCTGAGTTCCATCTTGAAGACAAAGTGGCTTGTTGGGGGGTGGGTAATGATAGACCCTCGATCAAGAAAGTATAATATTCGAAAGAAAAATAGAGGAAAGGGAGGGGAAAATAGACAAAGCAATGTAATCAATAATAAATAAGAAGTAGTTACATGAGAGTGGGAATGATGTGATTGTGTGGGGTCCATGGGATAATTCGGTTAGTTGAGATTTTTCCTTTTTAAGAGAGGTAGGGAGGCAGGCATTGATTATCATTTTGCCATTTTAGTGTATGTGTAGCTCTTTGAGCAAATTGAGAGAGGGGAAGGTCTCCAGCTTCGTTGGCGTTTAGCCTAAATAGTGAATATATAAGCTTGGGGATCTGTCATATTTATGCTTCATTTTAGGGTACAAAGTTTAAGTTTAGATAGAATTTCTGCTGCAGAACTTCTCAAAAGGCATTCGATTAGATTAGTTGAATCTGCTGCTCAAGCAAACTGTTATGGTGCGCGGTCATTCTCTCTATTACTTATGTTTGAGTAGACTGGACAGTGCTGTTGTTGAAAAGTTCTGATGTTGCTGAAAAACAAATACTCACGATATTTTGGGGGAAGAGTTCTGATGTTATGAATGTGTATTTTATCTGTTATTTGTGGTCTTTTTGTTACATGTGGTATCTTTTGGCATACTACTTTGCTGTATGAGTCTCTGACAACAAGACAATTTAATGTTTTTAACTATTCTATTTTTAGATTCTTGTGTGTACTTGATCACACTTGTTTTAATTTCCCAGTATCTCATCCATTGTTGGAATTTCTACTATTTAGTATTTCTAAATATTCATGTATACATATTAGTTGTCAATATTTGGTCTTTGTTTTCATTAGTCTTTCCTTATTTGTAATAGGTCTTCTGAGTTGCATAGTTTAAGATATAGCACAATATATATTTTTTTATCCTTTGTAAATTTGGAATTACATTCTCATCTACCTACTAATGGACATCAATTTGGTTGTTGTTCTTATATTATTATTATTACTACTACTATTATTATTTGAGAGTCGTTTTGAGTTCGGTGTTTCTTGAATGTCTATTATTTTGTTGGTGTTTTAAAAGGAAGACATGGAAGTGATGAGAGACTCTGTGAAAGAGCACCATTTCAGCTACTTTTTGGATTTTACATCTCTTTTTTCATTGACTTATTTCCCATGGTGGAGATTGCGGACTTGGGAAACTCTCCTTTCGTGGACTGAATGGTTTTCTATTCATCCAATTATTTCCAGATTAGATGGTTTGATGGACTTGGATTTGAAGAGTGATTCCCAAGAGATGATCATTTTCGCTCAACATCATAAAGTTCTTGATGGATTACAAGTGAGATTCTCTTTAATTTCTTCTAGGAAATTTTTGTTGCTGAAAAGTTGCTCGTTCTTTATTCAAACTTTTTTCTCTTTTGAAGTTTTTGGTTGCAAATACCATAAATTGGACGATGTTCACTACACTGTAAGGTGCAACTTATAAAGAACTGATGATGTTGTTCACGGGAGGTCTATTATGTAAATGGAGCTTTTATCACGTGTTTGTCCCGTTCTGAATAGGAATTGATGTAGTTGCTCCATAAACTTTCTTTTAATTTCTTGTTTGTATGTTCTTGAAAATGCTTTTTATGTTTATATTTTTGGATTAAAACAACATTTCATTAAATACATCTTCAATCTTTTGAGTTGCTTTACCATATGTCTAAGTTCTCTTTTGGGGCGTATTATCAATTATCGTGCTTTTATCAGCTATTGTATAAGGATTCTTTTCTAAAATTTTTTTAATCTTTTTCTATGTATGTCAATGTCTTTCCCGGTTCTCTATTTGTACCTCTTTCAATATTTCACTTTTGAGTCTGTGCTCAACTACTTGAAATGTATGAATGACCATTCATGATATGCATGTTTTGCTTGACCTGAAGGCTGAGCATAGAGCTCACAGGCGAGGGCAGACCAAGGCAGTCAACATATACATTTTCTGTGCCAAGGTTTTCTTATGTTTAACAATTTTCCCTGAGAATGATATGAGCAATTTTTTTATGATTATTTTATGTTATACAGGATACGCTAGATGATTCTAATTTGCAAAACTTGAACAAGAGATATATCCCAGATAGCAGTTTATAACAAAGGCCGGCAGCCCCCAAGTCTTTGCCAAAAGATCAACCAGCATAGCAGTTTACTATCAGTTTGCTACTTTCAGAAAGAAAGCAACTTAGGTTCAGAACTGCTTTATTTTGAAAACTAAAAAAATTTAAAGAACAATTTTTCTTAATATGTAGCCGAAGAAGGAGAAAAAATTACTAAATAACATAGAGATATAGGGTGGATTCATGGCTTCATTTAATTGCATTAAAAAAATATTTAGGGCAAATGGGTTAATTGTAGATGGTTGATAGTTCTTGAAGTTCCTGCTACTTCCCTCTTGCCATTGTTCCACAATTTGAGGTAGGCTCAAGTGCGAATGGATCCCCTCAACCACATCTTCACTATTATCATTCTCATCTTTTGGGTAGTTGGATTCCAATGCTCAACAAGCGGGCTAAGCACACTGACCACATAGTGCATTGCCACCTCGGTCACTTTTAAAATACTCTTTATGGTATCTTGGTCTAAGTCAATGGCACATTAATTTTATTAAAAAAATCTTGCTCATTTTGTTTAATTTGACGAAACCACATAAAGAGACTATGTCTGTCTTCTCCCAAAGAGTTTGTCTATGGCCTTCCTTCTTATGATGTGTTCCATCAAAATGACCCCAAAAGTGTACTCACTCTTCCGGCTGTTGTTAGGAAAAATATTGAAAAAAATTAATTAAAAGGAAAATAATAATAAAAATAAATAAATTCAACTCATTTACCTGCATATTTAGGAGCTAGATAGCTGAAAGTTCCAGCCACTTGTGTCTCCCTGGAGTATTTCTCGTTGGGCGCATTTTTTAGTAAGCCAAAGTCAGATACTTTTGGATCTCATGTCATTGTCTAAGAATAAGTTGGAAGGCTTCAAATCTCTATGGATGAATCTCTGTTGAGTAATACCATGCAGGTATTCCACTCCTCTTGACACGTCCAAAGAAATGGTAATTCCGGTCATAATCGAACAAGTGGTGGGATAAGGTTCCTTGAGGCATGTACTCATACAACAATAAGCCAGGAGAGTAACTAGATGTCTATGCATAACCCTATCGAGAACATCTACTTCTTGCCTCGGCTAGCTACCTTGTACTTCGATTTGACTATGTAAATTATGGTGAACTAGCTCTTGACGTTTTCTTTTTACTAAAACCCAAAGCAAAGCAACAACAACTAAACTGACAGAAATGGGGAGATGAACCCCTTCAACTGCGGCTCAGCTATGTTAAACACCTCGATGTTGCCAAATACATCGCAGAGAATGAAAGTCTAGTTACAGTAAACTGTACCAGGCATCGTTTCAAACCCCAAAATATTTAGATTCTCAAATGAATCGAGAATATTTGAGAGGACAAACAATGTTGGGTTGAAACTTTGGGATATCTTGGGCGATGCCAACAGTGATGATGAGCAGTAAGAATGTTAGTGCAGAGGCAGAGAAAAAGAGCATGTTGAGTGGATAAACTATTGTAGAGTACTCGGGAGAGGTTGATGGTTTGGTTTGGGGTGTGAAAGAAAAAGAATAGAGATGGAAGACAGTACAGGTCGTATGAGGTTAAAAGTATAGAGATGGAAGAAAGCATAGGTGTGGGGTTTGTGTGTTGAGATAAAGAAGTTCATTAAAGCCCTTCCGAAAGTTGTCATATAATGTAATAATGAAGTTCTTTTTTCAGAAGATTTTGGAGACACGCCCATCGATGTCTTTCCTCAAATAGAAAACTAAAGGCTGTTATAAACATTTTTAGCAAATATATCATAAAATAATTTTTAGCAAATAAATAACAATGGCATTGGTCAACACTAACTTCTAACTTCTAAAGTAACAATAATAAGCTCATTGCAAAACATTTTATACATCAATTCAAATTGATTGTCTAAGATTATTTGCTCTGAAAAATATACCATTATATTATCAATTAATATTTAGTTGAGTATTTGTATGATCTATCTTCATAATTTCATAAACACAAAACAAAATAATTGGATGGAATTGGTGTATTAGTAGATATATAGAATATAAATAAGATAGTCTCTTCTCTTTCATCGATTTTGTTTTGGTGGTTGGTATTCAAATCCATCCTCATAATTTCATATATACGTCATTCTATCTCATCATTTATTTATATTTAGTCAAATCTGTGTCATTTCCTCTCTTATCATTTATATCTGCATACTCAAATAAATAAATAATTGTTAATTTTGTACTTGCCATACACCAACCTCATTTGTCTTCACCATCAAACTACCACTCCTTAAAAAAAAATTTGCATCGTGACAACTTGTGATTGAATATTGCCATGTGGTTAACAAAAATTGGTACAACGAAGGATGTCTCAAATATTTTTTATTCTTTTATCTTAATATGAAAATGATGATTTCCTTTATTTATTTTTTCAAACTATTAGATGTATTTTTTTACTCCTTTGAGTGCTTGAATCCAAATATTTGTTTGCTTAGAAAGACATCATATTTAAAAAAAGGGTGATAGTAATAAAGTCTTACAACTATAAGCTCGCCTTCCCAAATTTAAGGGTACTGTTGTCCACAGAAGAGGGAGAAAAAATAATAATAATAAGAGGAATAAAAAGGAAACAAAAATGGACATCAACAGCAACCCAACCACAGAACTTGGTCTCATTGTGGAAACTATTTGGTTGTAAAGCTGATCAGAATTTATTTCAAAACAACTCATTTTTACTACCCAAATCAACCTTATAAGCTCCCCCACTATCTATTATAAGATGCGTCATCTATTCCTCATTTAATTTTAACCTTAGTTATAATCTCTGGTTAAGTTGGTTGGATCCAGTTTGAAGATGACGTGTGTATTTACTACACGCTCTGGCGTAATTGACGAAGATGGGTGTTGTATTTGGAATTTAGGGGGAAGTGGGGAGGGTAAATTTGTCTTTTTAAGGAGGGTGGTGCAGTGGAGTGGATTTAATGGATATTTAGGGCTGGAAGTGGAAGGTATTTATGTCGCCTTCAAACCGATTTTACGACGTTCAAACTTGAATCCCGGGTTTTGTCTAAACCAAAAAAAAAATATATATATATATATATATTCGTATTTCATTTTAGTGATTAAACAAAATTATAATAACTAAATCTTTCTCGTCCCAACATTAATGTTTTTAAGATTTTGTTGATTGCTTCATGGATTTACCAATATTCACCGTCTAACTTCTAAAACTTAGTTCAAGATTAGTTCAATGTTCATCGTTTTAATTTCTAAAACTCTTATGTTGTGTTTCTATTATTCTCTTTCTTCTTCTTATAGTTTATATTTTCTAACTTAAGTGAGCAGTTTTATTTATTTAGAGTTATTTTTTACACAAAATACTAACTATTTTTATCTAAAAATAAGGACGACTTAGTTTTAATATTTATGTTAATGAGATTTTGGTAGTTGGTATCAATAGTAATTGCATATAATCCATCCTCATTAATTTCATTTCTCTCCCATCATTTCAAATATCTTTTTTTAGAACATCATTTCATATCTCTTTACTCATAATAGTAAACAGTCAATAAATTTTCTATGTGCACAATGCACCTACCTGGTTACAACTACCATCCAACTACGGTTATTTATTATCATTTTGAATTTTCAATTTAAAGAATGAGGTAGTGATTTTTTTTAATAAAGAGTTAGTTCCATTATTTGAACCCATAATGAGTCGTACCACTTTTTTCTGTTTACATATTTTATTGTAAGGATAGTTTAGGTTTACATATTTTATTTTAAATGAAATGTGAATATATAGTAAAATGTATATGATGATTATTTATATATACATGTAGTTTTTCTTTGTAAGATTTTTATTTATTTCAATATTACACTGCTTTTAAATGAATGAAGTGTTATTAGTTATAATAAATTTCTATTTAATCTAAATTACGTTTTTATGCTTTTTCAATTTTATAAAATCCTATCAGTAATAAATCAGTTTATATTAGAGAATTTTGAAATTATGACCTAAATTAGGTCCATTTGGCAGTCACAATTTATGTTTGTTATATGGTAATTTTTCTTTTTACAATACGTGGAGTGCTAATTTTAATTTTTCAGTATAAACAATATGTGTCGGTCAAACTATGTCTACTTTTGCTATAGTTTTGAGATGGACCTAAAATTAAATTTTCTTTTTGTTTAAATTATTGGAAATGATATATTTAGTTAGCAAAACAAAAATTAAGATGAGAGTAAATGATATTTTAAAACAAAACAGTAAAAAAATAATAATAATAATAATAATAAGTAAACGTAAAAACTATGGTTCGAAGGAACGAAAGTAATGCTTAAATATTAATTTTGAAGTACTTCAAATCGTGTTTCCAAGGACAATAAAATTCCAGTTGAAGTTATGGTTTGATGGATTAGTTGATGATGATGGGATAAATAATTATTTACATTAATTATTTGTAGAACACACTATATATTTTATAATCATTAAATTAAATTAATTGTACTTTCTTTTGCATACGAGATTAATTGTGTATATAAGATTAACTAACGAAGATACAAATGAATTAATGAACATACATCAACGAGCAAAGAAATGAATTAAATAATGAATCACAATAAAGAACAAGGACAAAGGGGCGTAGTATCCACATCAACACCCCATAACATTTCAACACCCCTAGTGTTTTTCATCAAGCTTCTTATGAATTCTTGCAAACCATCGTTAGGCTTCCTTGGTGTCCCCCTCCGGAGTCTATATGCGCCTTCAATTTGCAACCAACATTGGGCTTCCTGGGTTTCCTCCTCCAAAGCTTTTGTTTTTTGTCATCTCCGTCACCGTTATGTAGGAGATGTTCAAGAAGATTTTAATTTTAAAGTTTCCAACGACGTTGAGAAGAGATATCCTCCTCGGACGATCAAATATGGTTGATATATATTGTACCTCCGACAAATTGAGGCAAAATAAGCATCCACAAAAGCGTATATGGCTTTGCTATTAAAAAAAAAAAAATTAGATAACCCATCGGTATAAAAATTCCAAATTAATTGAACACTAAAGATTTAACAAGTAACTATTGAAATTAAATTAAAATGCCTATAAAGTAGAAAGAAACAAGAAATTAGGGAATTATAAAAGGGTTAGTTAGATCACGGTCAGGTGTATAGTTCGACTAAAACAAAACAGACCTATTTTTTAATTTTAATTATTTTGTAACTTCAAAATCAGCACACTAATTATCAATAACCATCGTGGAATTCTGATCCAACGCTAACAACCAATAATTATATATTGGAAATTTGTCTTTTTTTTTTTTCCCCTTTTTTTATTTCTAAAAGCTGGAAATTCCATCTACTTTGCAAAATCAGAATTATTGAAAACTTTACTAATTTTATTCCATTTATATCTCAGATATTCCACTTTCAATTCTAATTCTCTCCCTACTTGTCTTAATTTTTTTTAAATCTATAATTTAACAATCAAAGCTCAAACAACCCTTTTATATATTTCATTTCAAAAAATTTGATACACTTTTTTTTTTTTTTTAAAGAAAGAAAAAACACCAAACCTTCAACCTAAATAAACATTATATTTCAGGCTAATTGTAAAAATTATATCAGAGATGGAATAATTTCAAATATATATCTTGATATATTCTTTTATTCATTTACATTGTCTTTTCTTCCCTAAACATTCTTAATTTAATCCGATCATAGCAAATTATTTTTTTATTATTAACAAACACTATATTGTTTTATTTGTGAATGAAAGTAACATAAAATTAAACAGTTCATTTCACAATACTTTTATGCTATGTTTTAAAAGTTATAATCAATATCTTAGCTAATTAGAAAAATAAATACATTAAAATTAAATTTTAATAAGAATATTCACTTCAATGTGATTGATTTTAATCTTAATAAAAACATTTTAATCTTGATTTTAATCTTATATGTTTAAGAGAGATTATAAATAAAATTATTGCCTCTGAAAAGGTATATTTTTCTCTACAACCTTTTATTTTTAAAGACCTAACAAAATCTATACAGATGAAAATTTTAGAGAGAGAAATAAAAATATAAGATTATTTAACTAATAATTCTACTTGGCAATACATTTCACTACTTATATATTTATAATAATTCTACTTGGAATTTAATTTTGACTTATTTTTGCATGACCAAATGTATAATTTAATATATTCTATTTTAGTTTTTATATATTCGAATGAGTTTATCGTGTATGTATTTAATTTAAGTTATATCAACAGCATAAAAATAAATAAAACTATTTTTAAACTTTTGGTAAATTGTTTTTACCAAATTAGTTTTACATAAAGAAATTGATCTTTTAGAAAAACTTGACTACCTCTATCAAGTTTCTCTCCATTTTTCTAATATATTTATTTGTACAATTCAATTGGAATTATCCGTTGAAGCATATACCTAGAGAAGAAACTTCATGTGGCCTTGAGGTATAGCGATCCATCGTCGAATTATATTTAGTTTAGCAATTAAAATGATTATGTTAAATTATACAAAATGCCTCTGTATTTCTAAAATGTAACGTGACAATGAATGGTAAAAAGAAATAGATATAAGTGGGCATAACCCAATGTGGATTAATACTCCAAACTTTGGAATTTGTAGAAATTAGAAATAATGTTGGTCTTGAAGTTGAAGGCATTTTCCAAAAATGGTTGTGTTCATGTTGGGAGAGTAATTTTAATGAGTTGATTTTGGTTTGCTTCCATCCAAACAAGTGTTGGTTGTGGCCTTCAATTTCGCTAAGTTTTAAATTCTGAAAACGAGAATCCAGATCAATCTCCTTCCTGCTTCATTCGTCAATCCCTCTTTTATTCACAATCCTGATTCGATTTTCATTTCCCTTTTCGTCTTTTTGCCCCCATTCCGGATCCGAAGCAATTTCTCCAGGTTTCTGCCTGCATTTTTAGTTTTTTTTTTCTAGGAGGGATTTCAATCCATCTGATCAGAATGGTGTTCGAGAATTGTGTCGTGCTTTAGGATTCAGGGGAATTTGTTTATGGTATGGAAACAGGGCCTGCCACTTCTAACCATTCATCGTCATTGCCGTTTGTTATGGAATGCCGATTTCGCTTGCAATCGGCATTCGATTCTTTTTGCATTGTGTCCGAAGCCTTTTCCGAGCATCGTCGTTGTCGAATTCCGATCTGGGTTCACCGACGACGATTGCTCTGATTTCTTAGACTAACCAATTTGACTTCTGCAAATTTTTCCCTTTTTTTTTTTTTTTCTCGTCCTTTTTCCCCCTTTTTGTTTTTCTTTCAATCCTTCTCTTCCTGTTAGTGACATGCTTTTTCTAGCAAAAATGAGTGCCTAGCTGATCCCATTAGTGCGTTATTTGGAAGTATGGAGTCTCCTGATACTGCTGCTGAGAAAGATCCTACCGGTCGATACGTTCGGGTATAATACTGAATGCTGGGATTTATTTTAATTGCTTTTAATATTTGCTTCATTCTATATTAGAATTTTAGATAGCTGAGTTTTTTGATTGATGGGTATTGGTAACAAGCGTTCTACCTCCATTTTTCAATTTTTAACTTTGATGCACATGGCTATGTTCTTGGGATCTTTTTTTATTGGCTCATTGTTCGATATCGGGCTACATTGATTTATCTTAACATCCATTTGTCTCGAGATCATCCCTGTTAGAATATTTTCCTCCCCAATTAAAAAAACAATTCAATATATATTTGCCTTGGAATGCAAGTTTTCACTTCAGGACAAAAGAAATGTAACTCAGATTTGTATTTTCTTTTGAATGGTTAAGTTTGTGTATTAAATCTTTTACTTCCATTGACAATGAAGACAAGTTGTGTGGTTACTGGTTATGTCTTTTCTGGGAATTTCATTCAATAAGGTCGCCATAATATGGCGTGTCTTAATAATCATGGTGGCTCTTAATAACTACTAGATACATGTTCGAAGTACGTTGTGGCAGCCTCCTCGAATAGTTTCTCCTGCTTCTGGTTTGCGCCTTTGTTTCCTTCAGTTATTTATTTAAATTTGTGTATTCATCTTTTTTCCCTCGTCTGTGGACAACAGTACGATGAAATCCTGGGAAGGGGCGCTTTCAAGACAGTGTATGGTTCTTAGACTTGATAACTCTCTTCTCTTACTGTATTTTTGGATGTCTTGTGAAATGTATTTGCTTTAGTAGAGGGAACTGTCTGAAGGATTCTTTTGCTGGTTTCTAAGAATTTCTATTTTCTTTTCCCCCTGTATTCAGTTACAAGGCATTTGACGAAGTGGATGGAATTGAAGTTGCCTGGAACCAAGTTAGGATTGATGGTTTCTTGCAGTCACCTGAGGATTTAGAAAAGTTGTACTCCGAAGTACATCTACTTAAATCATTAAAACATGAGAATATTATCAAGTTCTACAATTCTTGGGTGGATGATAAGAAGAAAACAGTCAACATGATCACTGAGCTCTTCACATCTGGGAGTTTGAGGCAGTATGTTTTCGGTCTTGAGGGTTATCTATTTAGCCTTTTTTATGGTTTAGACATATTTTCTGCTTAGTTAGTTAATTGCTTGCCTTTTGGCTATCAGATACCGTAAAAAGCATAAAAATGTTGATATGAAGGCCATAAAGAACTGGGCGCGACAGGTTCTCCGAGGGTTGGTCTATCTTCACAGTCATGATCCCCCCATTATTCATAGAGATTTGAAAGGTGATAACATTTTTATTAATGGAAATCATGGAGAAGTTAAGATTGGAGATCTTGGACTAGCGATCGTTATGCAGCAGCCTACTGCTCGAAGTGTAATTGGTATGGTAACAAATTAATGTATCACTTGTCATCTTAATTTACATAAAAACACAAAATGGGAAAGAAAGTATTGAAATTCTGTTTTCTTTATTCAAGGAACTCCTGAGTTCATGGCTCCTGAGCTTTATGAAGAGGAGTACAATGAGCTTGTTGATGTATATTCTTTTGGGATGTGCATGCTGGAGATGGTTACCTTTGAGTATCCATATAATGAATGTAAAAATCCAGCTCAGATCTTTAGGAAAGTTACATCTGTAAGCAAAACAATTATCACGTCATCGTCATGCCACACATTAACTGCTTCTGACCATAATGTCAATACTGACTTTTGTCTTAAATCAGGGTATTAAGCCTGCTTCCCTTGCTAAGGTGAGTGATCCACAGACTATGGGGTTCATCAATAAATGTTTGGTTCCAGCGCATGAGAGGTTGTCTGCAAAAGAGCTTCTTAAAGATTCATTCCTTCAAGTTGAGAACCCAAAGGAATCAGCGCGCAATCCCCTACAGCTACCTATCCAGGTTCCTAAATCAATGAATTTGCCAAAGAGTGGACCAATCTCCATGGACATTGACATTGACCACAAACAACATTCTTTAAGCACTTGTGCTGAAAGCAATAGTGGGAGTCCACACTTTCCAGTTGTGGAGTTCCAGACAATGAATAAGAACAACGAGTTCAGGTTACGTGGAAATAAGAATGATGAAAACTCCGTGGCATTAACCTTGCGTATTGCAGACTCAAATGGTACGCTTAACTTATAGACTCACCTTTCCCCTTTTTATATGTGATTGGTTTTTGTTCCTTTCTCATTATCAACGTGAATTACATTGCATTTTTAGCTTGCTGGAGTTCGTTCTTATAGTTAGGTTAATTACATTACATTTTTAGCTTGCTGGAGTTCGTTCTTATAGTTTTTGTAGGCTTGTTTTATTGTAGGCCCTTGTACAATTTTTCATATTTTTTTCAATGAAAGCCGGTTTCTTAACCCCCCCCCCCCCCCAAAAAAAAAAAAACTACACTTTAACATGCAGGTCGAGTGAGGAATATACATTTTACATTTTATCTCGATTCTGATACTGCACTATCAGTAGCAGCTGAAATGGCTGAACAATTGGAGTTGATAAATCATGATGTGGATTTCATAGCTGAATTTATTGATTTTTTGATAACAAAGCTTATACCTGGTTGGAAGCCCTTGTCTGTTAATTCCTCAAATGGAGAATCGAGTCTTTGCTGCGGTCCCCCCATCCTCAAAAGTGTGAAATCATCTATTGGATCTCCATGGGGTTCAATGTCAACTGGGATTCATGATGGGTTGGTCGAACAAGACATTTCCTCTGTGTTAGTGTGTAGTACTCAAAAGGATTGTCTGCAATCTGAGCGAGATGGCTGGGCTGACGATATTCCCAGTAGTCACATTTTTGATACTTGCCCTTCTTCTCCCAGTTTGGCTAATTTTGAGGACTTGAATTCAAACGCTTCATTTGCGTCAGAGTTACTGGTCGAAGATTGCTCTACCAAAAGTTCTAAGGTGTTTGATTGTTCCAATATTGATGGAAGTTCAAAAGGCTCGAGCTGGTCGATTGGGGAACTAGAGCCCCACGGTTCATCATATGTTGAAGAAAAATTGCAAAGAAATGTTAGTGATGTTGGAATCATCACTCCCATGGATTATTTTGTGAAGAACTCGGTGGTATCATTGCCTGCTCCAAGTGAAGCATCTAATGTGATGAGCTTGACAAGCAGTTGTTCTTCGTTATCGTTTGCGGACAAGGATCTCGATGCTGAACTCAAGATGGAAATCAATGCTATCGAGACACATTATCGGCAACTGTTTGACGAGCTATCACGAATGAGAGAGGAGGCACTAGAGGCCACCAGAAAGAGATGGATTGCAAAGAAGAAACTGATTCATTGAGTGCACATATATATTACCTCCATTTTTTCTGATTTTGTGTTGGTTTTTTCTTTTAGTTTTGTGAACTCCCTCTCTTGATGAAGCATCAGAGAGGGACGTCATGATACTGTAAAAGTTTGAATCTCTTTGCTGGGCGCGTCTCGTTTTCTTAAAGTCGCAGTCCCGAAAATGGATTCTTTTTGTACTTCTGGAGTTGAACTCTGTGCAACACATTCTATCAAAAAATGAACTGATTTTCACTCATTTCTTTTCCCCAACTTCTAACTCTTAATTCAATGCATAACTGAAGAATTTTGATTCCAGAACAGCCTTTCACCGAAGAGTCAGGACTATTATTATAACGATGGGCAATAAGTTCTACAACTTTAAAACTATATCTAGAGTCCTCTAGTTTTCTTCTTAAACTTTCACTTGTGTGTTTAATACATTCCAACTATTTGTCATTTTTCAATATTAGCAAATTCATTAATGTTTGAGACACTTGAAATATAACTTAAAGAAGTTTTGGGAGATTTAAGGTAGGATTTAACCTAATATTTACTAATATATTTAACAGAAAATCAAATTTTAATTGATACGAAACCCATTAGGAAATTTCAATTTTTCCGATTTTATCGTAGGACCCATAATTTGGTAGATAAATTTGGTAAACAACAGGGTATAGGCATTTATGCACTCGTATTATTTGATGATTACTTTAATTTCAAAATGTCATTATCTTGGATATTCAAAACTAGATGAACTCTTTGAGAAAAATTTAAAAAATAATAAAATAAAATAAAGAGACTACTTGTGAACCTTTTATCCCCACATATCTTGCGGAAGTTGAAATGTCCCTTTCAAGAAGTTTACTTCGGATTTAGAAGTAAGCAGAAAAGATATTATAAAAATATATATATATAAAAAAAAATAATTAAAACCTCTTTGATTTGATTTGAACAATATTTAAAAGCAACAAGTTTTAATTGAAAAATCATATTTAAGAACCTAACACCCCTATTCTTATTTTAGTGAAATTATTATAGTTAAGAAAATCCCTGAATGATCGGCAACAATTGGCAAAAGTTGATCCTTTAAAAAGAACAACTTTACAAAGCTTTCTGAGTGTTGGTTTGCTTTTTCTAATGAGTGAGTGGTTTTTTTTAGAGAGAAAGAAAGAAGGTGAAGGCATCTCCATCAATGGCGGATTTGATCACCGAACGGCTTTACAGTTGCCAGAATTGCAGAAATCAAATCTCAAGACATGATGACATAATTTCAAAAGGGTTTCAGGTGAGTGCCTTCATTTGGGGTTTTTTTTTTTTTTTTTTTTCTTTTTTTTTTTTCTTTTCTTTTCTTTTCTTTCTTTGGTTAAATTGAGTGTTTGTTTAATGAATTTAGAAATGAAGTGGGTTTGTTTTGTTTTGTTGTTAATTGTGTAGTCAGTGAGAGGAAGAGCGTTCTTGTTCTACGAAGCAAGGAATGTAAGAGAGGGAATTCAACAGGAGAAGATGTTAATAAGTGGAACATATATAGTTTGTGATTTGTTTTGTTGTGAGTGTGGACAAATCTTGGGTTGGAAATACATCAAAGCTTATGATGATTCACAGAAGTACAAAGAAGGCAAAGTGGTTTTGGAGAAGTTCAAGATCACCAATGCTTCTTCCTAAACTGCTTTACTTTATTCATTTACTCTTAATTTCCCACTTTTCGTCTTTAATCACTTGCTTACAATTAGTCTTTACAACTCGTTCCTGACATTTTTCTCATCTTCTTAATTGTCCATTTCATCTAGGGAATTCGACATGTACCCTGTTTTTCTTTTAAGATATGTGGATAAAAAATTAAATCTTTAACCTCAAACATGATAATATAAACACTATAAGCAATAACTTCGTAAGAGTTAAAATTTTCTATTAAAGTTGTCTATTTAGTCCTCTATTACAGAAAGTAAGCTAAATTTCAAGCAGCATTCATTAGCAAGTAGAAACGATAAATCTCAGAAACTTATTTGCTATGGACACACAACAACTTAGGACCCATTAAACAATTAAAAGTAGGAAGTCTACTTGATATGATAGAGAATCATGGCCATTCATTATAGCCAAGTAGGTGTCTATTCAATTTAATGCATTAAGGTAGCCAGACTGCTAAGCTCTGCTGCTGGAAAGCCATAAAAGTGAAGGCAAAGATTGGTTAAAATTACTTTAACCATTTTCAAAAACATGTTTTCAAACGTTTCAAATCATCAATTTCGATTATATGAATATTGAGACTATCCAGTATAAAATCTAATTTCAAAGGATTGAATGCATACATGGCAATCTAGTTCAACCTGTGTCCAAACGTTGTAATTAAATCGGAATTAACGTTTTAACATTTCAACTGCAAGGAAGCTGGATCATTGCGAAACAACAATTGTGAAGACAAGATAGCCTTGAAAATTGTTGGATCAAACCACTAAGTTAAAGAACAGATAAACGTGTTTTCTTCATCATCCGATATCTACCAACAGTAGTTCCAATAGTCAATACAAGGCTTGTACAAGAACTTGTCAACTATCTCTTAACACACTCCACAGACCTAAACCTAAGAATGTAACTACTGAAAAATTCAATAGCACAGTTCCTTCAGGTTCTTGACCTCCGAATGGGGGAACGACTGTCAACAAAAGGTATGAAAATGCCGGTTAGCTTGAGCTACGAGCTATGGTAACTCAAAATGCAGGTTGTGCCAACTATCAAAGAACAAAGATTACCTGCGAAATCTACCACCATATTCAGGGCTTCGGTTCCTACCATAATCAGGACTCCTACGTCGTTCATAAGGCCCATTATACCTATCATAAGCAGGGCTACGAGCTCGCCCATAGTCAGGACTTGGTCGACGGCGAAACACAGGACTAGGTGACCTCCTGTAGGGACTATCCCCTGGTCGCCCATAACCTCCTCTTCGAGGGCTTTCATCGAAAGGATCACCCCTCTCACCGTCATCCCTCAAAGCATATTCAACTGACACAACCCTGTCTAATATTTTGCTGCAAAATTACACGGCACGATACAACATTTCACATCCATAAGAGAGAAGGAAATAAATACACCAAATGAAAAGAGAAAGCATGCGGGAGAATCAAAACTCGGCTTACCTCATGTGGGTACACTCAAGGGCTTTAGTTGCATCCTCCTGCGTCTCAAATTGTACAAATGCAAAATTCCTTCTAATGCGAACATTGAGCACCTTCCCATAAGGTTCAAAATGTCTTTCAATATCACGAACTCTAGTGCGAATCGGGTCAAAATTGATCACAAACAGGGTTTTTGTTGGCCTCTGATTTGCCATTGACTTGGACCCATCACGATGACGACCTCGTTCACCCTAATCCATCCAAACCAAAAGTTAGAATAAAATGACCCATCTTCAGAACATGAAATAAACCAGCTTCTAAAATGCATAAACCCAAAAGGAAGGACACGGAGGGACAGAAGAATGTAGTGAGAGAGGTCTACCCTAGCCCATTCCACAGACAATCTGCGTCTATCATAACCAAATGGCAAGTTATCAAGTCCCCGAATAGCATCTTCAGCATCCCTCTCATCTTCAAAGTAAACAAAGGCAAAACCTGCAAAAAAATAACAATTAGATATATAAAACTGGTAAGCTGTTGAAGCATCATCCATCTAGCAGGTATTGTCACTCAGCCTCGTGATTTCTTTCCCTAGGATAAACTATAAAAAATACAACACCTGCAAATACGGGAGGACTGATGCACATATAGCGGTAGAGACGTTGCATGATGGACTAAGATGGTTGCCTACTAAAGGTTTTAATCCAAAATTTCAACTATCCTTCGCCTTTCACACAGCACGAGTTCAGAAATGGAAGGCATGGCATGACAGATTTCATTCAGCCACTATTATCATATGTGGAAGGCATGATCAGATTTCAGTGATGTCCTATGATCAGTGGTGATAGCTAGGCAAGGCATGAGATAAAGATCAATCCATTAACACGATTCTGATGAATTGCAACTTAATTGATGAGGCATGAGATAAAGATCAATCCATTAAGACGATTCTGGTGAATTGCAACTTAAGTGATGAGGTAGATGAATGATGATTGATTGAAGAAAAATCAGGATGATGCTATCTGTAGGTGAAGCTAAGCAGTCAAGCAGGAAGTTTCCTTCCAAATTAATTTTTATGCACAGATGGTGTCATGGTGGTGAGCCCAGATAGGAGCTTGGCTCATTTTCCTTAGAAGAAATTCCTGCGTCAAAAGAAACATCTTATATGGAGGTTTTCCCCATAAAAATAGCAATTGTGCCTGCCATTAAGTTTTCATCAGAAAAATGGACCATTGGATGTTATTCATAGCATAATAGCTATGCATCCACGTCACTGAACTGGATTTTATTATTTAAAAAACATCAATTTTAGCATTATTGATAAAAATGTGATATTACTTTTACAATTAGTGTTAGTATCAGTGGAGTAGCCTCCCGCTAAAATACCACAAATCAATAGACCCCTATACCCAAAAAATTGAAATATAACTTTGTAAGACTAAGGATGTAAGGCAAGGTGGGTGAGGGCCAAGGTAAGTTTTCCAGAAAATAAATGTCATTAAAAACCCATACCCAGAGTAACCAAGGTCAGTTAAAAAGGAATAGGTAAGATGATTCGAATGATGAAATCAAAGTACAAAAAAGTCATATGTAACAAAAAAAATTCCAAACTAGGAAGCTTAAAAGTATGAATTCTACTTGCCAATACCAAGTAAAACCAACACCAAAGTGTCATCCATCAATGCATACATACGTAGCCTACCACACTCTGACACACAACAAGAGTATGATTCTTAGGGAACATCGAAGATTTCAAATAAAAACATACACCAATTATCCAAATGCACCATCCAATGCATATGAACTTAACCAAAATGAACACGATCCTTTTGGTACATCTATTATATTGATATAATTTCACATTAAACAAAAAATAAATTAAGCAAGCATTTTATCCCACTCATTACACCATTGTCAATACCAAGAAAGATGTTTTAAGAGCAATATTCAACAGAATCAATTCGTTCGAAGCTGACCACAAAAAGGGATCCTTCGTACAATATAATCTGCACAAGTTATGACCTATCTTATAACATGATCGTTTAAAATGGCATTGCATACTATATCAAAGAAATTGTAATATACCAGATTTCATGTCGATCCTTTCAACTCTCCCGTATTTGGCGAATAAGCGCTCCAGCTCAGATTGCCGGGTGTCATACCCAAAGTTCCCAACAAATATAGGCCTCATCGTTGCTACTAATGATTGCGCTGTAGAAAATATTGAACCGAAACAAAGCTAAGCCAATAAGTTCGAACATTAATCAAATGCCAAGTGAAAAAAGATAACAGCTTCATCCAAAGAAAAAAAAAGGATAAACAACTTCATCAACATGATTCGAGCTATTTTCTCTCCGATCAGACCATATGAGATAAATGAGATTAGAGGGGGAAAGCAAATCAGCGCAGACGACGAACTTAGTTTCGGGGTTTGACCAGAAGCCAAAAATAAAAGGACCAGGTAGCATATGAAAGAAACATAGAACAGCGTGGATCAACCATCAAAGGATTAAAGAGAACAAACCTCGCAGATTCTCGGATTCGAACAGAACAGAGAAACCCTAGGAGAGAGGAAGAGAAAGGCTGAGTCTTTTTTACGAAGCCCTAATGAATAATGACGCAATTCGATTCATTTTAAACAGCGAAACAAAAGCTCTACTGTTGATGATGTTCTTTTTAGACCGTCTGATTGTCTGACTTTCATGAACAAAGATTTCACCGTTGACTGCCAAAGGAGTATTTTGGGGATTTAAAATTTTGAAAAGGATGAGATAGATTGGGCTTCAAGTGGAAGAAGGCCCAATTCTGAGTCCATTCAGTTGTTGATCCGTAAATTTTCTTATTTTCTTATTTTTATCTCGAATTTTTTTCAAAAAATCCAATATAAATCTTAATTTTTATTTAGATAAATTCTTTCGACATTGGCTCAATTTTATTTCATTTACTTCATAGGAAAGTACATGAATTAAAATCGAACAAATTCTAAAGTAGTATTGTTATGAGTCATTTTAGATTTTATAGGCAAAATCATGAAGAATAAAAGGTGGAATCAAGAAGCGGGTCAAACGCCAAGGCCCAAGATGAGACAAGGCTAAGAGAGAAGAAGTGGTATGACCAAATCACATGCCACAAGGCTCAGCCTTGGCCCAAGCTAAGGTTGGGAGAATGAGATTTTGGGATTCAAGAAACAACTAGAGAAAAAAGAGTTAGGTCAGGAAACTTCTATAAAGGAGGATACACCAAAGAAAATAATTTCACTCTCACATTAAAATTTCTTTTTTTTTTGCTACATATAATTATTTGCTAACTTAAGCATTGGAGCCTGTGTGGCAAGCATTGCACCACAACACACCGGTATACAAATGTAAGAATTAAGTATGCATTTACCTTGTCTAAATTTGGTATTAACAAATAGTTTAATCTATCTACTAGCATAAAAAGTTTAATTAAAAAATGAAGGTTAAATTTCAAATTTTAATGTTCATGGTTCATAATAAAACTAGGAACATATTATGTGTTAAGCAGTTTGTATAGTTATTATTTTACAATATTATACGATTTACAATATATTAACTATACATGATTTAATTGCCCTATTGTCACCTATCCTTTGATTTCCAAATTTGGTTTTGGATTAGAAACATTTCCTCAATAATGTGATGTTGTAAATTATGATTGTACCTAAGAAGTTTAATTGAACAATTTTGTTAAACAACAGCGTCCTGAAATCTTTGCAATGGTTCATACGAGTTACAAACTTCATAACTAACAAATTGTATTTACGCTATTAATCCGCCATGAACGAAGCTTCTGACCTTCACTTTCACAGCCCCAGTCAGCCTCTGCACATTCTCCGCAATCCCAAACAACTCCTCTTCCTCCATCTTCTTGCTCGAAGAAACCATCACCACTTCCGTTCCACAAAGCTCATCATAAATCCTCTCGAATTCGCTCAACACCTCTTTCAAAATCCCTACTCTGTTCTTCTCAACCAGCATCTTCGTCAACCTCACCACCTGCCTCTCAAACCCTCCCTTCACTGCAATTTCCCTCACCAATCGCCCTTTCTCCTCCTCCCCGACCAACGGATTGTTCAAAAACCCTCCGATTCGCTTCCCTCTCAGCAGCTTCGAGAATCTTCCGACATCCCTCGCCACCGAGTGAATCGCCCCGGTGGATTGAGACGCGTCGATGAGTGCGGCGGCGTATCCGGCGGCGGGGCGGCGGTGGAGGAGCGGAGAAGAGGAGCGGCGGGGGGAGGAAAAAGAGAGGGGATTTAGGGTTTTGTGAGCGGAGAGAAAACTAGGGGGTTTTGAGATTGAGTTGGATGAAAGAGAAGGGGAGCGATGAGGGAGATGAGCGGTGGGATTCTTGAGGTGAAGAAGGTCGCGAGATGAAGTTAGGGCTGATGGAACTCTGAGAGTTGAAACAGAGGTTGTTGTCAAAGTATCCATGGAAGGAGAACAGAGAGAGGATTGGAAAGGAGAGTGTTAGGGATTGGATTTATGTGGAAGTAAATTGGCATCGATGATAAGGAATAAATGTTAGCCACTCATTTCGGGAATGGAATTTGGAAAATACCCATTGATTTTCTTTCTTCTTCTTCTTCTTCTTCTTCTTCTACCCATTTGTTAGTAAACTCAGTTAAACTCTGTTTCTTCCCTGCTTCGAGTCTTCAATAGAAGATGGTGGGCCGCCATTTTGGGACGAAATGGAGATTCGTGCATGGATCATATTGGAAGCATTACCTTTGAGTTTCATGTTTTTAATTGTAGACATTTTTTGTTTGGAGAAAAACCAACCATAACCTAATTGATTTTTTTTTTTTTTTTTACATAAAAAAATAAGACTCAAATTTAACATTTAAATGTTTGTGCAGTTGCAAATATAGCAATTATGTCCAAAATATTTAACTTATCGATATAACAAATTTTATATTGTACTTTTGAAATCTATTAGTGATAAATCACATCAATAGTAAAAGTTTATCTTGTAGGAGTCTATTGTTGATAGATTTTCTTATCTTTGCAATTTTTTTTATATACTTAATTATTATCTTTAAAAGTGCTACTCGACACAATTATAGTTAGAAGTATATTTAAACTACAATAAACTAAAAGGTAATTGCTTTGAATAATAAAACTGTTATAAATATTTTTAAATATAACAAAATGTTACTGCTTATCACGGTGTCTATCACTAATAAACAATGATAGATATTTTATGTTATCTGTAGATAAGTTGACCAATTTTGCTATATTTGAAAATAACCCTTATAAAATTCAAAGTATATAAACCAAAATGATGTTGTAACATATTGGGAAACGAAACAATAACCATTTTAATAATGTTGCAACCTCAAGATTTAACTTATATTAAATTATAAATTTGACCCCTATAGTTTGGATAATTTTTTTATTTAACTCCTGCAATGGTTTTAAAAAATCTTATTATCTATTAGTTTTTTACTATAAATTTCATAAAATGTTTTTCTATTTCAATAAAAAGTAGATTTGAATGACTAAATTCAAAATTTATGAAAAGTATAAGAACTAAAATTGAACATGTCAACAATTTATATAAGCATACTTGAACCTAATTAATTTTATGGATGACTTCAAAACTAATATTCATCCGCACAATAAAACCCATTTGACTTCCATTTCATTTTTTGTAAATGAAAGGATAAGGAGTGGTAAGAGGGAAAGATTCTTACTTTTCCAAAGCCTTAATCGCAGGATAATGTGTCAAGATATTTTGACATCGGAAAACATAAAAGAAAGAGATAACTTCTAGAATACTATGTATCCCACGTTTGACCTCTTTAATGAAGAATGAGACTCTAGAGATATTGGCTAACGTCATTCAACAAGTTGATCACCTCCACAATCATATTCGACTAGGAGATTTCAGTTAAGGATATTGAAAATGTTCTCCAACCCATTGTTTAAAGAGTACTGACTTTACACATCTAAAAATGAATTTTGATCCAGTTAGACAAACACGACTCAAACAAATAATCATGAAGCACCCAATCAAAGTCTCTCGTTGGAGAAACAGGACTCCAAACAACATCAATGTTCAGCTTCCAAAAAAACACCGCAGGTGGATGTCACCCAATCAAATAAGTGAAAGTGCGCAGTCAGTCATCCACGTTATTTATAGATTAATTTTAGTATCAATTTGTGCATTTCACATTAAAATTGTTAATCAAGGAGAAAACTCAGTTAATTACGGTGGACAACGTAGAGGAAAATGAACTAATTAGGTTATGCATGTGCACCTAATACTATTATATTGTTAATGCTCTTCACGTGTGTCATCTTATCATTATAGATCACTCTCGTTAATAATGATGATTACATTATATCTAAATATTTTGACGATTAGTTCCTTAATTTAATTTATAAAGGTAACATTTTCAAAAAGAAAATTTCATTATATCTATAAATTTATTTAATCTCTAGAGTTTAAATGTGACATTAACACCAAATTTATAAAATAGTTCAAAATAGTTCGGAATTATTATTTATTTAACAAAATTCTAACGTGACAGTGAAAATATTTGAGAGACTGCTCTAAAATATTTATTGATTAATTAAAACATAATTTATTATAAATATTATATTTACAAATAGATGTATAATGCACTAAACTTAGTGGTTAAAGGCCATATGTCTCAGAGACACATGGGAAACCATGAAAGTCCACCACCTTAGTGACCATGAAACTCCATCACCTACCTGCCAAATTGCTAATAAATAGAGACTTTTTGTGGGCAGAGAAAAGAAAGAAAATATTGGTGAAATCTGAAATTTCATTTTCCATAAAATCTCACTTTCTTTATTTTAGTTTATTTTTAATTTATTTTATTTAATTTAATTATTTTAATTACTTTTATACTATTTTATTTTAATATTATAATTTTTTTATTTTCGTATTTTTTTTTAATTATTTTGCTCTCAATTTTCTAATAGTTTCATAATTAAACGCATCAATAATATTCTTTGCGCGGAAGGACAAAATTAGAGATTTTTTTTTCTTTAATGAAATTGTCCTCGATGGCAAACATTAAAAGTTGTAGGGGCCAGGCTTAACTAATTATTAGTATGGAAGGTGGTGATATTAGTTTGGAATGGGCTCAAGAGGATGGGTTTACGAAGCCTATTCCAAACTAAGCAATTTCTCTACATTTGAATAATTCAATCATTATAAATTATTAATGTTTAAATTTCATTTAAACTATAATTTAACTCGGCTTCCTAATTTTGACTCTTGAAAGTATAATGTTCTCAAGAATTAAAGTCAATTTGGTTCTCAATTACAATAACTATTCATATAAATTTTGATCAAATAAATAAAATAGTGCTTCCCCAGACAAAAAAAAAAAATAATAATAATAATAATAATAATAATAATAATAATAATAATAATAATAATAATAATAATAATAATAATAATAATAATAATAATAATAATAATAATAATAATAATAATAATAATAATAATAATAATAATAATAATAATAATAATAATAATAATAATAATAATAATAATAATAATAATAATAATAATAATAATAATAATAATAATAATAATAATAATAATAATAATAATAATAATAATAATAATAATAATAATAATAATAATAATAATAATAATAATAATAATAATAATAATAATAATAATAATAATAATAATAATAATAATAATAATAATAATAATAATAATAATAATAATAATAATAAAGCAGTGGAATGAATTTTATTTATTGAATTTGAATGATAACAAACAATCTCTAATAAAGTAACAATTTGCTTTGAGATTCAAGAAGAAACAATCCATTGAATTATTTAAACTTGTAAATTGATACTCTTCCAATTTTATTTTATTAGATTTGATACAAAAGTTCAAAGGAAAAAATCCTTTTAATCTATAAGTTTTTAGTTTATTTTTTATAAATTTCAAAATATTATATTTTTACTTTTTTTTTTCACTTGGTCCCTATGTTTTAAAATATTACATTTTCTTTTTTATGGAATGTTGAGTTTAGTTTTTATTTGGTCATTAAATTTAAATATTTTATACTTTTATCCCAAAATTTTGCTAATACTCACTTTTGGTATTTGATGTTATTTTTTTTATTAATTAATATAAAACAAATATGTTGTTTTTTTATAAGTTTTAATAACTATAGAAAAATCGTGAAAACTAATATAGTTCTTTTAAATTAATTAATATACGCTAACATCAATGATCAAAAGTGAACATTTAGTGAAAATTAAAAGTAAAAATATAATTTTAAATCTTTGAGCCAAAAGAAAATACGATTCCACACTCAAAGTGAAGCTGCAATAATTTAAAATCTAGAGACCAAATGAGAATTAAACAAATGAAATTAATAAGTAGTGCTAATGTAACATTTTGAAATTTATAGGTTAAGTAAAAATTAAACTAAAAATTTAGTGAGGAAAAAGATATTTTCTCCTATTAAAATATTTAGGGACAAAATTAAATATATATATATATATTAAAAAGGTTGAATGAGCTAAAGATATTATAATGGTATGGTAGAGAGATGGGTCAGAAGGTAGGGTTTGGAAGATTGGAAGTGAGCTACTCATAATTGACCATGGAAACTGGAAAAGCAACAGCTGGGTATGACTGATGACATAATTGCACCCACTATTATTGCATTTAATTCCCTTTTTTTTTTATAAAAAAATATAATTATTATTCTATTCTATTTCCAAATCAAAACAACCAACACCCATGTGTAAAATACCAGTCTTTATAATTTTTCAGAAAAAAAATGTATGAATTAATTTGTAGCACCAAACAAGAAAAAAAGAAAAAGCATACTTTAGTTTTAATAAAATAAAATTTATTGAAGAAAGTAAATAAAAAAAAAGGTGAAATCATTTTTCCATATTTATTGGGTATTATGTGATTAAAATTACAAGTTTGATTAATCCTATTAACATATGTGTTTTATAATGGTTAAAATGAAAGTTAACTATAATTAAAAAGCATAAAGTTAGATCGAGTTGGAGGTTGATTAAGCCAACAGTTTCTCGTAACTTATTTACAAGAAATGGTATATAATGGCCAGAAGACTTCCATTTAGTTAAATGACCAATTTTAAATTTTTTATTTTTTTATTTTTTATGGCCATTATAGTGTGTGGATGGTCTCATCCATATACCTAATTTTTCTATTTTACCCCCTCAATCCCATGGTGGCTTCAAATAATAAAATAAGTAAGGTAAATATTCTCCTTTTTTTTTTGGGTAGTTTTTAAATTTGTTAAGTAGATTTCGTTTTTTTTTTTTTTATTTATTAATGTTAGGGGTGGTTTAGACCCATTTTATCTCTAAAAGAAGCTTATATATTTATTTATGTGACATTCGCATATTATATTCTTCAAATTATGTGTATTAGTTATTGGTGTTTCTATGTATTTAATTAAATGAGTTATTTTGGCAAGGGATAGAATAAAGTGCGCGCGTGTATATATATATATATATATATATGGGCAAAGGGAATAAAAGGCTTTCTACTTTGTAAAATAAAAATGAAAGCAAACTAATTAAACCTCATTAATTTGATACTCAATTGAAAATCTTCATTTGTTTGGGTTTCTCACTTTCAAACAATAGTTTATTTTGAAACATTTGAAAAATGGGCTAAAAATCAAGTATGCATTAATTAAGTATATGTTACTGAAAAAAAATCCAATTACATCTATAAGAATTTTTACACTTTTAATATCACGAGAACATTGTTTAACTTTTTATATAAGTTGATTGCGATTTCTTAGCATCTCTACTTTATGTGGGAGTGCAATTATAATTTTCTTTTTTCTTATACAATTAGAAGAAAGAGATTCAAACCACATACCTTATGCAATAAAAAATTAATCTAGTCATAAATGTTCATTTAGGATGTTTTATTTATTTATATATATATATATATATATATATATATATATATATATATGAAAAAATTTAAAATATTAACTTTTAAATATAGTTTTTTTTTTTTTTAAATGAAGACCGAATCAAGAATGCACCTTAATAATAATAATAATAATAATAATAATAATAATAATAATATCAAGAGGGCACTTGTTAAGTGGAAAAACATCGTTTTCATAGTTTTTTTCTTTTTTTTTTTCTGAAAATCCAGAAAATTAAAAGAAAAATAACATAAACAACAACATAATAATCCACTTGAAAAAACTCTTAAAATAGGAAGAAAAAAAAAGTCGAAATTCCGACTAAAAATCGCTAAAAAAAGAAAGTTATTATATAAAAAATAAAAAGTACTCTAAAAAAATTTTGTACCATCGACACCATTATTTATTTTTTGACTTTTTGAGTTAGAACGCAACAATACAAATGAACTAATACATTAAAGTTTAACTGAAAGTTAAAAAGATAAAACCATTAACTTGCTCTTATATTACTTGAAACAAATCACTTAACTTATGGTGCAAGATTTTTGCTTTTGTAATATTTTGCCTAAAACTAAATTATAAAATTAAAAAAAACAAATGAGAGAGATAGATATAAAATAATAATAATGAAGAAGAAGAAGCAAACTCCTTCCCCCTCGATTGAGTGGGTAATAAGAACCACAAACAGCAAGGGCAGATGCTGACAAACACAATAATAATATTATTATTAATTTAGAAAATCAGAAATATTGGGTATAGAAAGAGACAAAAGAAGGCAGGGTGTTTGAATTTTTTTTTCTTTATTATTATTATTATTATTTGTTTTTTTTTTTTTTTAAAAAAAAAAAAAAGGCTGTGGTGTGGAATAGGCTAAAATGAAAATTAAACCCAGAGGACAGGATCCCTAGAAACAGCACACCCAGACACCAACCCTTAATCTTAGAGATAACATTTTTATGGCCATTATTAATTATTCTTCATACAACCAATCATACCATACAACCCCTCACCCTCTCAATAACCATCTTCTAATTACCCTCATTTCACTTATATCTCTCATCTACATATTCAAATATTGCTAGCTAAAAGTAATAGTTTTGAAAATTTAAATACTAAATAAAAACTAACATTAGGTGACATACACCAAAAGTGTAGTTTACGTATTGTTTGATGATGATTTAATGTTTAATTTTAAATCAATAGAAATGGTGCCTCCATTGGTTTTTTATCTTCAATAGTAATAGTAAAGTAAAATTCACAAACTTAGTTTGAATTTTGACAAGACTCCGTAAAAATAGATAACAAAATAAATAAACTAATTTAACGAAAGTTGTGTTTTAAAACACCAATATTGTTATATCAAATGGTGACGAAATTAATTAGTTTTCTTAAAATACTATCATAGCTGTGTATTAGTATATATATATTTATTTATTTATTGGGGTAGGATTTACTATTCGGGCCAAAATTATTAGTATTTAAAATTAGGAAGATCAAAACGAATTTTTGACTCTTAAAAATAGTTGAACCAAAATAGCAAACGTTAAAAATAAATGAACTAAAGTAGGAATTAAGACTTTTTTTTTTTTTTTTTTTTTTTAACCACTCCTAAAATGTATAGCCATATATAGAGATGTTATTTATCCGGAATTCCAATTTAATATTGACGGATCACAAGATTTGCATGGTAAAATAGTATTTCTCATAATTCATTTCATTTTTTTTTAATCATATTCTATATTTTCTTATTTTGTTAAAAGAAAGAAGTTATAAAAATAGCCTCTAATTTATGAATTTTTTTTTTATCGGCAAGAACAAATTCAAAAAATAAAAAATAAAAATCTAAGAGGCATCTAATAATGACTTGTTTTTTATTTAAAAAATAGGTACATTCGGTATCCCATTGATCTTTTAGTTTTTTTATTTTGAAAAAGCATTTAAAAATTGTTGAGGAATTTTAAATACCATAATCTATCTTCTTCTTCTTTTTTTAAATAAGTTTTTGAAAATAGCCTCTAAATTATGAAAGTTGTTTTTTTTTTAAAAAAAAAAAATTATTATTTGAGAACGAGGAAAAAAAAAATCAAGCAACGGGTAAATAGTGGCTTCCCTATTTGATACCCAGTGAACTTGGGCTAGTTTTTAATCATTTTTTAAAACTTGTAACTCAAAGCAAACGATCAAGTTTTTGAAAGTGTTGCAATTTTTTATTTTCTTAAATGGATGATAACAAGCGTATCAAAGAAAAAAAAAATGTTATTAAATTAGAAGTTTCAGGAAATGATTGCAACAAAAAGCTTTTGCAATCTCCTTTATTATAAAATACACTAATTATGAGGGATTAATGTTAATGGGCTATCAATATGCTTTTTTTTTTTTTTTTTTTTTTTCAATTAAAGAAGTACCCGAGGAGATAAACATATTTAGAGGATTTTCGTTTAGAGAACTTTATGAAATAAGATGAGCGAGATGAAAGGAAAAATATACTCAAAATAGTAATACAAAGATCAGTAATATAATAAAAAATAGGAATACAAAGATCAGTAATATAATAAAAATTAGAGAAAAAAAAGGAAATAGATTGAAAATATTTCCTACTGTTGTTTGTATTAATGAGGAAAATAGTAAAGCCCATTTACAATTTCTTGCCACAAGAACTGTGACCAAAATGAAACCATATTTTTTTTTCATACAAATTTGTTACCCAAAAAGGGAAGAAAATAAATAGAACAAAAATAAATCTGACAGAATAATAATAAATCTCCCTATCTACAGACCTAAGAATCAAGCCCCCTATAGATTCAGTGCATGCGACCCCATGGAAGAAAGTTACCTCGTCCATTGAGATTCCGCCACGTGTGGTAAATCAACCCTCTTTATGCATAGGAGACGAATCGAACGACTGAGATATTTTGTTACTTTTCATCCTTAGAAATCCGTACAATTTTCTGAACTCTTTTCCGGTCTGAGTGTTTTCGCTGCATAATACGCCGCCTGATTCGACGGATTCAGCGACGGACTTCCTCGACCCGCAGTCGCTCAGCCGCCGTCCGACGTTGACGACTCTCCGCCGGTCGCCGTCGGTCTGCAACGCCGAGATGACCGATTTAATCGCTCGGCTAGGCGAGTTTCGGTTCGCGATCATCAGTTCGCCGATCTCGGCCGGGCTCAAACTGGCGCCGGTTAGGAATATTTCTTCAACCTGAGGGAACAATTTGTGATCCTTGACGCCTAGATAATTGATTGCGAGATTCTTGAAAGCAGAGAAATCGCAGAGTGGAAAATGGATATGAACGTCGATACGGCCCGGTCGGAGAATCGCCGGTTCGACCTGTTCCTTGCTATTGACGGTGAAAACCATAACTCTCTCTTCCGCACAACACGATGTTAATATTCCGTCCATGAAGTTCAGCAGCGCCGATAGGCTCAACGCTGACGACTTCTCGATGAGAAACCGATCGAGATCCTCGACGACGATTATTGACTTGCTTGTGGTCTGTAGCAGAAGAAACTTGAGATCAGAGTCATCGGAGACTTTGAAGAGGTCGATATCGTATACATCATAGGAGAGGAAATTCGCCATAGCGGCGACGAAGCTCGATTTTCCAGTTCCGGAAGGGCCGTATAGAAGGTAACTCCGTTTCCAAACTCTGCCTAATCTGTGATAATATTGTTTGGATTTGAGAAACGATTCGAGATCGGATTTGACCTTTTCTTTGAGATCTGTTTCCATAGCAATTGAATCGAAAGTAGATGGATGCTTGAATTGAATCGATTTCCATCTTGTATCTGACTGATAATTAGGTTTAGAATTCATAAAAAGCTTCAAATCCCCTTTCCTCTGCTCAATCTCATCAGCGGTTAGGGTATGAATGTGCTGAAGATAAGGGCGGAGGATTCGTCGCTTATCAGCCTTTCTGATCTTCAACACAAAATTTCTGGAACCGTTTTCTTCATTCGTCCAAAGCACTTTCGCCCCCAAAAAATTGTCCTGGACCGTCTGATTGGAATCTAGCCGGAGAATGATGTCATTAGGCTTGTTTCCGGTGATGAGATTGGTGAAGTCGGAATCCTCGAGAGAGGATAAAGAAGTAAGATAAGCAGAGACTTTCCGGTAAAGGTGATTCTGTTGGGAAGTTTCATTAAATTCCGGGATTCTGAAAGATTGGTAAACATGGAAACAATCTTCTAGGTTTCTCCACCATTTGTTGACCAGGAAAATCAATCCCGTCCTGAACAAAAGAATCCGCAACAACCAACAGAAACAAATTCCGATGAAGATTACAGAAAAGAACCTGAAAAACAACTCCATAGAAAGAAAGCAAAAACAAGAAGACAAAATCCCTTCAAGATTAAAGACAGAGGAGAAGAAATAACTTAATGGGTGCCCTTCGTTGCCTACAAACAAACAACATATTTAGAACAAAACCCAACAAAGGGTTGAAGAGGCAGGTTTAATGGAGGCCAAAACCCATCCTTGAGAGAGACACAGAGAAAGGGTCAAGTAGGAAGAGATATATACATATATACACACACATATATAGAGAGGATAGATTTGGAGAAAGAAAAAGGCATGAAGAAGAAGAAGAAGAATTTTGTGGGTTTTGTGTAGTGTAGTTTATGTCGTTTAATTTGGTTTGGCAGATACTTTCCAGCCAAGTTTCATTCACCAAAACGACCTTTTTTGCTGCTTTGCTTTGGGTATTTCGCCTCTCTATTTCTCAAACCGGCTTTCCCATTTCTCTCCTCTTTATATTCTTCTAATATATCAATTCCTAATTCCTCTATTAGTTTTATTTAGATTTAAATCCAGTTACCTCTAGGAATAGGATTCCCAAAATTTCCTTTTTACAATTTTTTTTGGGATAAACTTTTATATTTCTTTTTTTATCCCTCAACTTTGAAGTCTTTCCAACTTCGTACTAATCCTTTAATATATATATATATATATATAACACTTCTTTTATCTCGTTTAACTTACACGCTTAGTTTATGAACTTATAAGTTTGCTTAAAGGGAGTTCTCTCTTATTGAAGTTTTAGGTCTGGTGGAGGACATTCGGCATTACGAGCATATATTTGATTTAGTATAGTATCATTTCGTCTTGATACAATAAAACAAAACTGATAATTTGGCCCGTAAGGATTCTCTTCAGTTATCTTATTTGTGATTTTTTAACTTTTTATCTTGGTTGATTTTGATTTTTAATTTTGATTTCTAGTTGTTCAAATATATACAAACTATTTCATTGTCTAGTCCTTTGTTTCAATTTGCTTCAAATATATATATATATATATATATATATATATATATATATATATATATAATAGGTTTTTAAACTTTTTACTTTTATGTTTAATAACTTTGAGATTTAAAAGTGACTTCTAAAATCTTTTAAAATTTTTGTGTTTAATACGTCTCTTTCATATTATTTTTTTTTTTAATTATTGGGCCTACCATTTATAAAATTGAAAGATCAAGATTGCATAAGATGCAATTTTGAATTTTTTGCTTGAGAGACTCGAATTTTAGAAAGTATTAAATATGACATGAAATTATAAGACTAACACACACAATTGAGAGTTCAATAACTTAATTGGTGCTATCAAACCTATCTATTAAACACAAAATTGAAAATTTGTAGACAAATCTGATACTATTTAAAATTAAAAAAAAAAATTTATGATTTATCCCTTTATTTGCTACATTAAATATCTAGCTTGGTTTCATTTAAGGGGAAAATAATGGTAGACGTGGAATGAATATTTTTATGCAAATTTTAGGGGACTATAACGTAATCTTTTTTAAAATTTAGATCTAAACCAAGTATCAAATAGCCTACTAAAATAAAATTTATTATTTCCCAAGTTGGTGGTAGAGATGCTGAAACTTTCAAGCTGATATTTTTAGTGGCTTTAATATATATATATATATATATATATATATTGATTTATTTATTAATTTATTATTATTATTATTATTTTCGTGTATGTATGTGTTATATCTTAGATGTCAATTGTATGTGTTCAAGTTGAAATTGTGATAGTTCATATGATATTGATGTTTCAAAGTTTAAATTCCAATAAATTCCTTTGTACACAAATCTTTATTTTTAAGTTCAAGAAATTAAAGGGTGGTGTTTTGGTGTGCAATTAAAGATAAAAAGTAATTGTTGTTGTACACTGAAAATTATATAATAACGAATAATTTAATGAAATCTCTCCATGATCTTAAATAAAAAAATTTTAGAAAATTTTTAAATATTATTCTAAAATGTCAGATCGTCAATTTAGTCCCTATTTTTAAAATTTATTCACTATGTTATTGACTTGGCTTCAATTTAATTTTTTTTCCTAGTATGATCGTTTGGTTTAATTAAACGTCATAAATTATTTCTAAAATACATTTTATCAACTAAAAAACTCATATTTTTTAGATTCAATTCCAACTTTAATAAAGTCAACCAACATTTCTAACTAAATTAAAAACACTAGCTCGTTGCCATGTTAAATAAAAAGTTTAGTGAATATGCTAATCTTTTGTAATGCCAAAAAGGATTTATAACACTTGACGAAACCTCATATATCAACCTATAGCTTTCAAAGTCGTATAGAGGCCAAATTGGAATTAATTCTAAATGAAGAACCAGAATGGTAATTTCTGCCCACAAAAAAAAAAAAAAAAAAAAAAAAAAACTATTGTTCAACTTTTTGAAATTTGTTTAATTAGATGGTTGCCGTTTAGGAGCATGGCTTAATGATGAGTCTTTTTATTTGGTATCAGCAAATTTTGGCTATGACACGATATGATTACTAGGGACCATAACTAAATTTCTATAAACAAATGGATTGGAAGCAACTTTTTATTAATATTCAATAATGGTGGGTAACCAATCACTCATTATAACCTTAGAATCAATCTCATTTTCTAAATCATGGGAACTAACTATTTTCCTATTATAAGTTTTTTTATAATATTATTTTTAGATAATGATTATTATTATTTTTAAAAATGTACATATGGTTAACAAACGTAAATAAATATGAAAATATAAACATTTTATTTAGAGAATTTCTAATATTAGATTCAACAACTAGAGAACATCTTAGCAGTTATGAAATAATTTATCTAGATATTCATATTGCAGCTTCTACAACATAAACATAGTTTAGTGGTTGAAATGACTACTCATTATTCTAAGAGGTCAGAAGTTCAAATTCTTATGTTACATTTATTGTGTAAAAAAATCTACATGTAAGAAAAGAGAATATTTAATACCAACCAAGTGAGAATATTTGATTCTCATTAAAGAAAAAGAAAATTATGAAATAACTTGAGTTAATAAATTAAATTGTTTGATCAAACTTAATCTTTTAATTTATCAGTTATGGTGCATCAAAAATTTAGCATTATCTTTATCTTTATCAATAATTCAGATTGATGTGACTAAACTTCGTGTCTTAAAGGCTTGAGAAAATCTCAATTTAACAACAAAAATTGCTATGTATTATGTCATATGTGTTTCTTATTTTGACTTAAGGTTTTCAAAATCCACCAAACCCTTCTTCTGTACACAAATTTGTAAATATATCAAACTCATTCCATCATATTCACAATTCCAACCATTGAGATAAAGATATGTATAGTAAAGAAGAATAATTATTTCTAAATGCGTATAATTATCTTAGACAGTTAAAAAAAATTAGACACAATAAAATGATTCGAGAGATCTAAAGAAACGACTCGTTACTTTGCTATAGAAATGTCTTGATCAATAAAAGTGAACTTAGTCAACCTACCACTAAAAACACTAAAAACAGATGAATATATAACAAACTTAAACATGATTTGATTTGTTAAGATATTAATTACTTTCCTATTATGTCGAAAGTTCAAAATATAAAAAAATAAATTTGAAATTTTGGAAAATTTATCCCAAATTGGGAGAGGACAAATGTGCAAATATCCGAATATCCCAAGTTTGTGTTTTCTTGTTTGAATGTCCAACGTGTGTAAATCTAAAAACAAAAAAAAAAAAAAAAACATTGTTGCTTGTTCCACCATGCTACTTTTCCACGTGTCAACATTTTAAGATTTGGGAACAAATTTCACTTTTTTTTCTTTTTCAATTTTGTATTTTTAATAAATAATTTGATTTTCTTTGTCTTCATTCAATAATATTCAACTTCAAATTTTTTTTAAACCCATTTTCAATCTCCATAATAATAATTTAGCATATAAAATGATCACTCAACTACCTCTAACTTCTTCAAAATCGTACTTTTTCATTGTACGGTACAGCTTATTGAATGAAGTTGTCACAATGTAATGTTTCAAAATAACCGTTAGATGTAGATAAAATTATCTCTTTGTTCCCCTAAAAGAACCATCGATGCAATGTTAAATTGCAAATTTAATCTCAATACTATGAAGAAAAAATAGAATTTAAGTTTTATGGTTTGAAAAAAACTCTTATAAATAGTCATTATGATAACTGTGTATAAAAATTTTATCAAATTATATGGATTATTTATGAGGTTTTATTTAACCATAAGAACTAAATTCTAACTTATAGAGACCAAATTTGTAGTTAACACATAGATTTAATTCTAAAATGCTTTTATTTTCTTTTTCCTACATTTCATTATTTCACTGTTGGCTACATGATATTAGACTCTTTGAATAATTTATAATCATATTGATCTAAACATCATATAGTGTTTCTATTTGAGATGTTATGATTACATTGCATCCAATTTTAAATTGTTATGTTTTTACTATTATGTCTTCATTTTGACTATATTAATAGGATTATTGAATGGTTTTAAAGAGAATTATTTAGGAAGAAAGATTGTAAAATATTTAATTTAGCGTATAACTTAAACAAAACAAAAAAGTTCGTGGCTCGAAACTTATTATGATCATGCTCACACACACATGTATAATAAAAGAATGTAATGTTATATTTTAAGATACTCATCAAGTTTCCCTTTATTTATTGATTTCCTTTCTTAATTATATAATTTGAAGACCCACTTTCCAGCATTAAACTCAAACAAGGTGAGAAAATTCAAGGAAGTCAATACCTAGTTTGGATTAAATCAATAAATTTAAGAACGCTAATTGGAATATGGAATCTATTATCCTTTTGTTTTCAAATCAGCCTTATCTCATAACTATGGATTAAACTACAATTTAACCTCTAAACACTTTGTTTCTTTTAAAATTTTGTTCTATATATTTTTAATATTCAACATCAGTTGTTTAATTAACCTGTATGAATACTTATTATAAGATTTTTATGTGATTACGATCCTTTAACTTTTTTTCTGTTAATCTTAAATCATAATAATTAGTAAGGAAGACTAAAAGTAATTAGAAATTAAAATGGAAGCAGTAGAGTTTAGATTTGAAACTAGGACGTCATTGTTTAAGTAAAATTGAGTAATTAAAATGAGATTAATTATTAAACAGAATTAGTCAAAGAACGTGTGGTTCCCGTGTATGGTTATTAGGAAGGTTCGAAATTGGGCCCACTTGGGGGAAGTGGGACCCAATCGCCGAAAGATACCTGCCCGCTGAGACGGAATCTCAGCCGCTGATTGCATTTGCGTCATTAACTGAATCAACGTGCACCAAAATTATATAAATCCTATAATTTTAAACAATAATAATGTCTTACTCTTACTCTTATTTTAATGTGTACGACACTTGCTATATTTTAAGGACTGCCATATTTTAATGTGTCCCAATGAGCTTTGTTATGACTTATGGGTCATTTCTAGACTAAAAATCATGAGTTTAGGAGAGCAAACTCTTAAAAGGGCAAAATTGGAATAATAACAGTCACATGAAGACAAGGCCAGTGTAAAAAACTGACCTAGGCCGAGGAGGAAGAAACTAGGAAAAAGAAAGATGTTGGGCTGAATGGCCCAACTTGCCCACTTCTCGTGGCCGAGATCAAGGCTAGCCTCTTTCCATCCTTAAAGACCCACTTCTTATGCCCCATGATCCAAGCCTCCTTTGGAGACTCGAATTTGCATTTCCTAGTCCTTCTTAGATTTGAAACTCTAGATTCATCCACTATAAATAGGGAGTCATAGACATCACCCGAAGTACCTTTAGCTTGCTTTAACCCTTTGTTAAATACTAACTTAAGGCATCAAAAGTTTTGTGACAGGCACCGCACCAAAGCGTTCTTCTTCTCTGTCTTTTAGAACAAGTTCACTATCCAAATATATATGTTTGAAACAAATGTTAAAAGTTTTAAGGGTAAAATGGAACTTTTAAACATCTAATGACATATATAATTGGAAATTACCATATACTTTGTGACTAGTCTGTATAATTTAACATTTTTCTTTTCTTATTTTTAGAAGTACAAGGAAGTTTGAATTTTATGTTTGAACAATATGGATATTAATAAACTATTTCAAAATGTTTTAAAAAATTGAAAAACGGTTGAAAATAATTACAAATATAGCAAAATTTTACTTTTTATACGTGATAGACGTAGATAAACGTCTATCACATATAAAAAGTAAAATTTTGGTATATTTGTAAATAGTTTGATATTTTTTCTATCTATAATACTTTTTTAATTTAAAAATGTGTGATTGTGTGTGAACTCGTTATAGATTATTCATTTGTTTATTTTGTAAAGGATATTTTTCTATTTGTAAGAGATAACCCTTTTCTAGTTCTAGATCCGAATAAATAATTTCCGAAACCATACTCAAATTTGTTAATAAAAAATTAAAGATTGTTTTTCAGCTTCTAAAACGTAATTTAAACCTATTTTTAGAATACAAGTAACGTATAAAATAAAACATGCGAGCATTGGATAGACCCATTAAAAAAGGAAACTTCTTCTTATTCTAGTGTAAGAAAAAGAAAACAATTTATTTTAGAGTTTTATTAGTTTTATGGCAGATATATCTAGGGATGTTCCCGATCGAGTGGGACAAACACACAAACAACTATACCTTTAAAATCCAAAATTTAACGACTTATTAAATACTTCACAATCTACTCAACCCTTTTTATTTTTCAAATACACATTTTAAATTTTATCCAAATTTTCTTTAATTATGTTTTTGAAAATATTGTTTCCGAAAAAATATAAAACATGTCAATCATTTTTTTAAAATTATATTATAAGTTTGAAGATTGGATTTGTGAGGTTGTATTTTTTTATTATTTAATAAATCTTTTTTTTTTTTTTTTTTTTATAAAAAAATTATATATATATTGGGTCTATTTGTTTTTGTACTTTAAGAAGTATATATCATAATTTCTCGCTTCTCTTTTTTTCACCAATGTTCAAATATGAAACTACACACAATCTCAAATTTGCTTTTTCTTATAATTCCAACTTTCTATAAATTTGGTTTGAGTTTTAAAGTTTTAATTTCATCTCTATGGTTTAGTTCAATGAACTATTTCTGACTCATCCCAAAATCCACACATCTCTTAAATCATCACTAGAATCAATTGACAGAAATAGTTCAATAGAAACATCAACTCTTGCCACTGATTTTTTATTAAACCATAATAATAAACTCAAAACTTACTCTTTCAGAAAAAAAAAAAAAAAAAAAA
>QLSR01000027.1:629446-648288 GCA_031780015.1 Citrullus colocynthis | reverse complement strand
TTCTTTGCTACAAAAAAAAAAAAAAAAAAAAAGAAAGAAAGAAAAAGAAAAAATGGCAAATCTTCCTCGCATTGGCCGTACACGGCAACGTCCGTCTGCGGTGGCGCCGCCTGTTCTCTCCGCCGCACAGCCTACTGCAGAACCGAAGTCTGAAATTCTGCCGTTTGCTTCGATGACCATCCAAACTGTTCAACCTATAGAACCCACCAGCACGCCGGCGCCGTCTTCTCCTCTGAGAGAATCCCCCCGCCCGCTTCCCTCTTCGCCGAAGAAAGCCACGTCACCCTTTGCGTCGCCAAAATACGGAGCTTCTCTCACACGTGTGGACAGCCCGCCGGCGGCGAAGGCCACACGGTCCCCTCCAGATTCGTCTGCAAACAAATATTTGGAGAGGAGAAATAATGGGGAAACAACCCCACCTCAGTCGCCGGCCAAGTCCCGGCGCATACAGGCGCCGCCGCTTTCTCCTCTTGCTCTGCCACGTTCCCAAGTCTCCTACGGGAATGGGACTACGGCTCAGCCCAGGTATTACATTAATTACCATTAAACACAACTTTGTTAAAAAATTATCTTATTTTAAATTATGGCTTGAAACGAATGTGACGATGATCTATATAATAAAGATAGAATATGACGGTGTCAAAAATTAATGAATTAAAATTGATATGGATATAGACCATATACCACCAAAACTCAAATCCAAGATAAAAGGCGAGGTTTGAAAATTTCAGCAACAAAGTACTTCTTTAAGCTCTACTAATTTTAAAGAGGAAAATGATATTACCAAAATTCTCGAACAAGAAACCTTTTACTTTGGTACTATATATTAATCACAATTGAACCCAAATATTTAAGTTGGTGGGATACAGTAAATTCAATCATGACAATACTTCAACAAAATGATAGTGTATTTTGAAAAGTGGTTTTTTGACTTACAAAGTCTATTTGAATTTTTCTTGTAATCATTTTTTAACTCTCCAGAAATCGTTTTCAAATGAAGGCAAACTCATAATTTAGTTACATGGCAAACACTTCTTCCTTATTTTTTAAAAATGCTTTTTTTTTTTTTTTAAGCCGATGTAGCCGAGCTGCATCCATGTTCCTAAGCTATATCCAATTACATAGAACACAAAAAAGATATATTAAAAAGAAGTTTTGATGCGGAGCAAATTATTATTAGACTATTGAATGGGTTACCTACATAAAATTTCAAGCTCTTTTCAAATATAGCAAAAAAATCAAATATTTAGAAATATAGCAAAATTTTACTATCTATCATACACATATAGTAGTCTATCACGAAATTTCACTATGTGACATAAATAGTAGTCGTAAATATTTTTAGCAATTTTGTCATTTAAAATAATTTCGTGCATAAACTATTTTACTTTTTTTTATTTAGGTTGGATGCACACAATTATTGCTTTTTGGACCATAATTAACAAATTTATTATTTTTTTTATTATTATTAAGAAAAAAAACCAAAATTTTGATTTATATCGTCAATATCAGGATTCAACCGGAGGTAGAGACGAAAGGCATTGTGTACAACAAGGCCGTTGAGAAGCCGGGGAAGTCTGATCGTCCATCGGAGTACGGCTCCGGCAAGTCACACCAAAAACAGCTGCAGGCGGCGGAGGTTATAAATCTGAACGGACATAACGTCGGCGCCGTCATGGAAATAAATAAGTCATCCGACGGCTACCGTTTGGGCAGAGAAACCGTAAAAAAGAACGAAATAGAAGGCGGCGGCGGCCGCCATGGACATGAAGAGAAGAAAACGGGGGCAAAGAAGGGACCGCCGATGACCGCATTTATGAACAGTAACTTTCAGAGTGTAAACAATTCGGTTCTGTACGACTCGTCGTGCAACCACCGTGATCCCGGCCTGCATTTCGCATTTTCCGATGCGGCGGACGGCGACGGAGCCACTGTTGACAGCCACAAAACTCTCAAGCCCAAACCCCAGTGAGGATGGACGGTGAAGTACTATTTAATTATATGAAATAAGCCAACTATGGGTTATATCGATAATTATGTAAGCATTAATAAAATATATATTATGAGAAATTTCCTTTTAAAAAATATTGGTTAAATTATAGAAAATAATCATATAAATTTTGTATTTTTATTTAAAAAGTGTTCCTAAACTTTAAAAGATTCTATAATATTCTTTAAAAAAAAAAAAAAATCTTTCGAACTTTCAAAATAACATTAATAATTTAGTACCATTAACTTAGGGTATAAGGAAAACAATTGACAGTAAAAAAAAATTGGAGATTCGATCCTCCATTTTGCCATTGATGTATTCAAATAAAAAGGGTTAATTTTTATAAATATAAAATAAAAAAAATATTTGTCATCAAAATGTGGTCTTAAAGTTTCCACTTTTAACAAATTTCATTTATCGATGCAATCTTTTAAATATGACAAACAAATATAGAAGGATGATGGATCAGTTATAGTCAAAGTGAAAAATCAAAATTAAGATTGTAAAGATTGAATATATAATTAAAGTGAGTATAAGTCATCGATAAATATTCATTTTCTTAATAGATTAGTAGTTCGAACTCTCATATCTCTAGCCAAAGTAAGCATAATCTAATATCAAATGAGATGCATTATTTTCTTTGATATTGAAAGTTTAAATTTTTATATTGCACATAAACACATATTTTTGTACACCCAACAACAACATTATATAATACATATTTCTTTTTGAATTCTATGGCAAATAATTATAGAAAAATACATAAGGGTAGGATCTTTGTGGCAAAAGGTTCCTTATGTTCTCCATGTGTTCCCTCCTCGAAAAAATTGATTCTCTATTTCCTTTGAGAGAAAGACATGAAAATGCTTATTCATTAACCCTTCATATTTATATATATATATATATATCACAATGTTTTTTTTTTAAAAAAAAAAAGAAAAGAAAAAGAAAAGGTAAATAAGTGCTTCGAGAAGTAGTTATATATTCTATTTAAATTTAATTTAAAGAATTAACTAATATTGAGATGATGTCCAATAACCCATTAAGATAGTGATGACACCTGATCTAACAACTGTACACATTTTATCAACTATGCATTGATTCGTAGAAATAGTTATAAAACAATATATTATTTTTAATGGATAAAGTCTAATCATAATCAACGATTCAAAATCATTGACTATAGATGATTTTAAATAGAAAAAGAAATAAGGAATCTCGTTCACAAAATCACACTCAATGTACCATATTCAACACTTTTTAAGTTAATATAATCTCAAATATACCTTAATTTAGTAATATAGAGACCAAATAAGTAGCAATTAACATTTAAAATATCGACGTCAATATAAATATTGAAATTTCAATTTTACATATTGATAGATACTTTTGGAAAACATTATACAATAAAAAATAAATAAATTGCTAGCATGAGTAAAACAACTCACATAAATTTGTACTATTGATCTGGAGATCTAACATTCGATTCTCCTATTACACCGAATTTAAATTAATAAATGAAGCTTCTTAAATGAGTGAAAGTATTTATTATTTATATATTATTTTTGCATAAATGACATTTGGTTACTTATATTTTAGTTTCAAGATTGAAAAAAAAAAATGAAAATTTCGATTATTTACTCCTCTTGTTGTCATCAAACTCAATATGGACATGAGAATGAGAATTTAATATGTTGTCAACCATAAGCTCCCAAAAAAGTAATATATATAAAGCATGTGTTTGTGACAATATTTGGATTGCTTGGATTGGGTGAGAAGAATGAGAATCCATTTCTCTTTTCAACCCCAAATTAAATTATTCCTTGCTTTTGCAGTGTTTCTTCTTCTTCTTTCTTCTACTCATATTGATTTTTTCATAATTTTTACTATAAATACTCACAAAACTCAAAGGCTTTTTCACCATCTCTATCTCTATCTCATCATTTTTTAAACTTAAACTCCTTTTCTTTTTAAAAGAAAAAAAAAAAATAATAATAATTATTATAAATTATGTCAAATCTTCCTCGGTTTGGCCGTACATGGAACCGCTTCTCTTCTTTGCCCCGTCCCGGTAGTGCCTCACGGCCAGAAATTCAACCGTTGATGGCGGCGACGGAGCCGGAAGTTTTTCCCTCTGCTCCAACAACCACTGATATTTATAAAACTTCTCCTATAAGAGAAAGATCCTCTCGAGTTCCATCTCCAGTTAGAAAACTTCCCTCGCCGCCATCTTCGCCAAAATATGGGGGTGCCACCACCATTTCGCCTCGCAAACCACTATCTCCAACTCCGACGTACAACCGTTACGACGGTGAACGGCGGACTAGTGCCACAACATCTCCCAAAACCTTCAAGCCCACCCATATCTCTCCGCCATTGTCTCCGCCCAAGCCTAAACACTCTAACGTTGCCACCACTGCACCGCTCTCTCCTCCGGCTCGCACGTTCACGGAGGTAATACAACCAGAATTACCTGATATGGTCTTTCGAACCCGGGTCGCACGAGAACCTGAAGTTTTACCCTCTATGACTTTAATGGTTAGTTAAATTACTCCAAAATTAATTTATAGCCCCCTCAATATTCACTTTATTTAAGGTAAAACTATTTGAAGATTTATATTGTCCATGTATTATAATCATCATCTTTTTAAAATCCAAATTATAATATCTTGTACCTAAATCACAAACTATTATACCAATAATAACCAACCCAACATTTCAATAGATCCTTATAATTTTTTTGTTTTATTAATTATCTAGTTGGTCTCGTTGTATTTGAGATAATTGTGCTCTCTAATATACCATGGTATTTTTGTTACTTAGCTAAGTTAGAACTTTAGTTGCATTTCAATGATAGTAATAAATAAATAGACATCTTTGTAAGTTTTGTTTAAGAAAAAAAAATAATTAAATTCAACAACTACACTATAATGATAATTCTAAAACTTAATTAACATGTGAGATAGGTTAGATGATACACGGTTAAATTTGCCTTTATCCATTAAACTTAAGCTTTTTTGGTCAATTAGTGATTAAACAAGGTATCAGAACTAGTGGTTCAAGAGGTTCTGTGTTCGAACCTCCTTTCACCCATTAAGCTTAAGATTTGGGTCAATTGGTAATTTAAGATAATATAAACTACTAGATTACGGAAATAAGGAACAATATTAATGTTTGATGCTTTTTTATTAAACACTAGAGATTGATTGAATAATGATTTTTTTTTTTGTCAAATGTGTAATAGGTAACTTTAATGTGACTTTTTAGAATATCAAAAGATTCTATAGGTATGTTTTGAGAGTGATTTTAAAATGGTTAAAATCACTAATTTTTTTTTTATGTTTAAAATTATTTGAAACATATATTTAATTACTCAAAATTAATTTAATATTTAATTTTACACTAATAAATGTAATTTTCATTTCATCAAAGTTGAATTTTAATCATTAAAAACATGTTTTATAGTAATAATAAAAATAACAAAAATGATTTTAACTATTTTAGGAGAACTTCCAAACATATCAGAGATCAATAATATTATATGTTTAGGTCATTAAACAAGAAATCTCCAGATTAGTCTTCTTGTAACACCAACAAAGAGATGTGTTCACCACGGCCCCTTTAAGTAAAAGCTCCAATGGAGCCAGCAAAGTGTCAAAGCACTCCACAAATATTCTCTCTTCAATAGTCAAATCAACACTAAATTATAAATCCAATTAAAAAAGATTATTATTATTATTTTATTTTATATAAATTAGTAATATTTAGATGTATCTAGACAATACTTATACTTGTGCACATGACAAATTATACTTATTATATTATATATTATGCCTGTGATGAAAGTGTGAGATGGATAAAAAGATCGGTACATCTTAAAATGCATCAAGTATTATTTTTATATAAATATATATATATTTGAACTATATATCTAATTTTTAAAATAATAATTGATGAATAGCTTAAACAACCCTTTGACAAGACGACGGAGAAGTCAACAAAACCCGACCACTGGAAATCGGAGTACACCTCCGACAAACTCCATCAAAAAAAGAATCAACATCAGCATCAACAACAAAGCGATCAACAACAAAGCGATGTTATAAACATAAAAGGCGAGAACATAGGGGCGGTGATGCACATCACTCAATCATCTGATGGCTCGGAAATCCTGAAGAAAAAGCCAATTAGCAAGGAAAACGAAGAGAAAGCAAACAAATCAACTTCAAATCTTCCATCAAAATCGTTCATGAACACCAATTTTCAAGGCTTCAACAATTCCATTCTGTACAATTCGTCTTTAAGCCACCGTGACCCAGGCCTCCACCTTGCCTACTCCAAGAAGCCAAACCATGGCGATTCTCTTCATGCTTCAACCAGGCACTAAAATGGACTAATTATATTATATTATTATTTAAGCTCCTCAAAATAATTATAAATATAATAAACCAATAATATCATAATAATGATTAATATTATATCATATATATATTTATCTTGATATGGGATGTATTATTACTGTTCTATAAAATATGTAATTGGCTTGCTATTTGGAAAATGAGTTATTAATAATAAAATTGATACGGTGAGATATATATATATATATATATATATATATATATATATATATATATATATATATATATATATATATATATATATATATAGATATATCTATCTTCTTAATGTTCCTTTTCTAAAATTAATTAATTCATATTATATAAAAACAAAATTGGGTTATTCACCACCCATGATTTCGTTTTTTGTTTTTTTATTCCAAAAATATGTTTCTTCCCTCCCAATTTTTCAACTAATTTAATTTTTCAAAACATTTATAGATGGTAAAATAATGGAATATAGAACTTCCCATAAGAATATAATATTATATTAGTGGTTATAAGTTTAATTTTTTTAAAAAATAATAATATTATTATAAAAGATTATTATATATATGAGTACGTGTATTTTGGTATGATCCAAATACAAACCTTTCACTATTTGAAAAGTATATATATATTTTTTTAAAGAAAACAAGTATGTATTCCTCATTTTCAATGACGAAGAAAAGAATAATTTCTTTTTTTTTTTTTTTTTAATTAAACACATTAAGAAACAAATTTTTAATGATATTTTTTTTTTAAAAAAGCGATGCAGTTTTTAATTAGATAGCCGAGGAGTGCACCATTTTTTTTTTTTTTCATAAAAATTTGGTGATTTATATATAGAGAGAGAAGTAAGATAAGAAAACAGAAATTTGGAGGGATACTCGACAAAGCACTCATGAGTCATGAATATGCAAGCAACAAGTACTTTTCGAGAGATACATGTAAATTTACGTTTACAATTGTTGCGGGTGATCTTAGAATGAATAACATAATTCGAATTGGAAGTGGCAACTAATTAGGACAAAAAATAGGCCCAGAAAAAAAAAAAAAAAAAAGACTGGCTTGGGTTTGCATGCTCGCTGTCACGGTCATGCTTGTCCAGGGCGTGTTCCTCATGGCCGCATGCCCGCCTCGATCCCTTTTTATCATGCTTTCATGTTATGTATTTTATTTTACTAGTTAGTTTACTTTTCTAGTACTTTTTTTTGTAAGTAACCCTCTCACCACTTTGCATGTGCAAGGGTGACATTTCCACAATTGTTCAAAATGTACTATATGGGAGTGAGACTAACCATCAAATCCTCATACCCGGAGTTGTGAGCTATAAAGCCGTTGTTGTCCTTTTTTGCTTTTAGTCTTACAACATATTCTAATTTCTCAAACATGCTTTCAAACGTTCGCGAAAACTTTTTCCTCTAAACCCGTTTTCTAAAACCATTTTCTCTCGAAATGGGGCGGAGGTTACGAGAGGCACTCGGTGTACCGTAGGCGATCAAAATTTAATCAGACTGACTTGTCCGTGAGCTAGAACAAGTGTCGCACAATCGTTTAGCAAGACGTGAAGTTGCGATTGTGACACTCGGCCTACTGCCTCACCAAATTATTAATAAGATACACTTATACCCAGTCCAAAAGGATCATCTTAGACCCAAGATATAACTAAAGAAAAGTGCTTTGCTTCAACTTAGCAAAATACCAAATGAGCTCTCTCCTTTTATATATATATTTGTTCTGACACTCTAAAAGTAGCATTTATTAATACACAATCTTAAAAGTAGCATTCACTAAAACACACTCTAAAAGTAGCATTCTTTCTTGAGAGTCATTTAGCTTAGAAAATTTATTGGCTCAATAAGAAAAGTTAAACTTTATAATGTTTGATTTCAGTTTCTAATATTAAAATTAGTATAATGTTTGGATCTATAGAACAATTGAGAATGAATAGGGTTTTAAGATTATGTTTTGGAGTCGAAATGCAAATAAATGTTGATGCAGTTATGCTTATATCATTAAATCTCTTTTTATTATATTATGGCAGCCCCTAAAAGCAATAAACTAGGATTCCCATCTTTATCCAACAAAAACAATACCCACTTAAAATAAATTTTGACCATTTAAAACATGTCCAGAAAAGGGAAAAAAGAGAAAAAAAAAAAAAAAACCAAAAAAAGGAAAAAAAAAAAAAAAACCAATAGAATATCCAAACTCAATATTATTTCAACGTACATAAATTAATGGCCAAGCCAACCACACATAATTAAACTTAAAGCCTCATTTTTCTCTCCGTTACATAAAATCAGCATATATTATATAATTCATTTTATTCTCATAAAAGATAACGATATATCCTTCTTGTTTTATTCTCCATCAATCTCTTTTTCTCTAGAATTTTGTGTGGTGTTGTTTCTTTTCGTCAACAGTGAACCAGTCTTCTTTCGGATTTCGAGAGAAAGCGAGGTGTAAACCGGGGTCACGGTGAGCCAAAGTCGCATTGTAAAGAAGGGAATTGTTGACACTCTGAAAATTGCTATTCAAAAAAGTGTTTGTTGGCATTGATGAATTAGGTGTTTTTGAAGCTTCGTTGTTTTGGTCATTGCCAATGTCGTTGTTGTTTAATATTCCTCTTGTTGTCTCTTTCTTCTTTATAACATGTCCTCCTTCCCATTTTGACGACTCAACAATTTCCATTACTGCCCCAATATTTTCTCCTTTGATGTTTATTGCATTTGGTTGTTGCATCTTGTGGGACGACGTTTTGCTCGATTCGTGATGACGGTCCGACTTTGTCACCTTATCGACCATCTTGTGGATCGCTGATTTCTGCTTGGCCTCCGGCGACCTGTGTTAAGAATATAAATAAATGAGTAAATACAGTTTGTAACATATCACTTTAAGCTTTTGAAGTTTACGGTAAATTTAACACGTATAGTCTTGTGATATCATAAATTCACACTAGCAACTACACACATAATTTAAACAATTAAAACTATATATAGATGTAACCCTTTGTAAGTATGTCATTAGTTAGTACACAACTGCAATTGAATATATATCTCAACAATTGATTTTGTATAAATAGCATCGGTTTTCGTTATATGTGATTTTGTATAAAATCCTTGTAACATTTTTCAAACTGCTACTAAAAAAATCGTTTCAACAAGCCTTTTTTCTCATAGTGCATACAATCCTAACCATGGTCAACATTTAGTGTAGACCATATATAATTTGAGGACCAATTTTTTTTTTTTTAGTATATAGTGTAGCTTATAATATATGAAATCGTGGTCAAATATGTTCATGATCAAGCTTTTGGTCTAACAACCATTACGTGTTTTTCATTCTAAAAGATTAAGTTTACAATACTTTTATATGTTCTTTTAGTACAATAGAGATTGAAGAATTCGGACCACATATTTCATGATCGCTAACACATATAGATTTGAGTTGAATTATACTATTTTTAGCATTTTCATGTGTTTTATTTGTGTGCTTATCTATCTACTTTTTTTAATTATAATTTCAAAATCTAGTCTAATTTCAAAAATAAATTTGTTTAAAAATTTAAATGTGTTAAAAGAAATAAAACTTATCACAATAAGCTTACTTTTCTTTTAAACCAAAAAATTAAAGACATTTTGAACCTAATCGAAATATGTTATGTGACAATTTTTTTTTTACTATATAAGAAAATCGGAGAGTATAAAATTTGGTGCAGATTAAAAGCTTTTGAGTTTAGAGTTGAGTGTTAATTTGAGGACCTGGGTTGAACGGTAGGTTTGTACGTGGGGTATTCATCTACAGTCTTAGTAGGGGAGCTGATCACACGAGCAGTTGTAGACCTGTACGGCGGAGAAGACGGCGGCGAAGTGGCCTTCTTGATGGAGTAGGTGGGAGAAGCAGGAAGGGGCTGATCTCTTCTGGGAGAAAGCGGTGGCGGCGACCGAGCCCGGGGTTCCAACGACGTGTCTCGGGTGGTGGCCGAAGGATACTGGCGGCCGTTGAACTGAGCCGAATCTTGGGCTGAAGGATTGACGCCGGGAGGTTGGGGTCGGTTGACGGAAGAAAAACGGTAAAAGGAACGACCAAAACGACCGGCCATAATGAAACAAAAAAAAGGGAATATTATGGGAAAATTAAAAAAAAATGGATGATGAATGAGATATATGTGATCTGTGTGATTTTAGTGTTATTTATATTAAGAACCAAACAAAGGGTTTATGAAGAAAAAGCAGAAGACCCACATTAAAGAGAGAAAATATTAGAAGAAAAGTATCAGATTCAAAACTCACGTATGGTAAACAAAAGCGAGTTATAAATTTTTTTTTATTTTTTAATTTTTATTTTAATCCAATCAATTTATTACAATTTTACTTTCAACCATATATAACTTTCACTTGTGGAAGGCTGTTTGAGTCAAGTAATTGCTAGCGCTGGTTTTTAATTCTTATCAAAATTATTTTTCATATTTCTTTAAATAGAAGAGTTACATTCTCAAATTTTAAAAATAAAAACAAATTTTAAAAATTATTTTTTTAGTGTTCAAATTTTGACTTGATTTTTTAAATCATCAATAGCAAGTAGATAAAAAATCAATAAATTTGGAGGGAAAAGAACTTAATTTTAAAAACAAAATAATTACCGCACAGCTTGATTTCTTATATATATTTAGTTTTTTTTTTTTTTTTTTAAATTTTATTTTAGTTTTATTTTTATTTTTCTCAAAAAAGAAATCCTATGGGAAAAGAATTGGAATGTTGTCGAGGAGACTTGTTATTGACTGTGCTTGGTGGGAGAATGAGGTATGAATGAATGAATATATTTCTTTGTGAGTGTGTCGAACAAACTTTCCGCTTTTTTTCCCATACGCCATTATCTCATCTCTCTCAGCATTTTTTTTTTTTTTTTTTAAATTTTATTTTAGTTTTATTTTTATTTTTCTCAAAAAAGAAATCCTATGGGAAAAGAATTGGAATGTTGTCGAGGAGACTTGTTATTGACTGTGCTTGGTGGGAGAATGAGGTATGAATGAATGAATATATTTCTTTGTGAGTGTGTCGAACAAACTTTCCGCTTTTTTTCCCATACGCCATTATCTCATCTCTCTCAACTTTTTTTTTTTTTTTTTTAATTTATAAAAACTAATTCCACCTATAAATTTATTGCTTTTTTGTATGTACTCTTTTTTTTTAATCAGCATTTTAAAAAAATCAAATGTTTAAAACTAGAAAAGTAGTTTTGAGAAGTTGAAATTTGACTAATAATTAAATTCTTATACTTAAGAAATATATAGGGTCAATTGCAAATATACCAATTAAATCGAAAGTATTTGCAGATATAGCACAATGAAAAAAAAAATTACAAATATAATAAAATTTAGATCTAATTCTAACGGTCCTATCAGTTAGGGGTGTGCAGTGGTCGGTCGGCTTGATTTTTTGATCTATCATGCTTACCCCTACTATTAGTGATAAACCATATTGCTAATATAAGACTATCACCTATGGAACCTATCACCTATAATAGTCTATCACCTATAGGGTTACTAATAGATTTTGATGCATTTGCAATTGTTTAAAAATGTTGCTCTACACTTAATTTATTAACCCTAAAATTGCTACCCATTGCAATTACCCGATATAATCAAGGTAAGAACCAAAAACGAAATGGTCACCCAAACTTAGCCTATATATTTTGTGTTTTTCATAATTCTACCTTTGTTTCTTCACAAAGATTCTCACCATTTCGATTTAAAACCTTGTCTATTTTAGGCATAGAGATGGTGGTCCTCCTTTTCTGTAAGTTACTTCTTCAAAATGTAGTTGGGTTTCACCAATAAATGACGTCCTTATCGAAATCCAAACATGGACCAAAGAACAAACAATCAACTATTAGTTGCCCCTCTGTGAAACATAATTAGGAAAGATTTGTTACCATCCCGAGCCGCGTTGTACCCAAATTGATTTTGAATTATTATTACCATATTTTTAGGTTAGTTGAAACATGACAAAATGATTTTAACCTCTTCAAATTCACTCCCAAGCATACAAAGTGTAAGAAAATATTCTTTCTTTAAAATTTAATTGGGTAAGTGTAGTTGCGAGAAACATGTCCAGTTTGATTTTTGTCATTACTAGTTGGTAACAATATTTGTAACTTATAAATAACAAGTATAGCTTTTAAAAGCTAACCTAATAATATTTTTAATTATCGTACCACAATTCATTTGGAATTTTTACTGATTTGTGCGTGTCTTTACTTTCGCAAGAGCCATAGTAATATTCACGTATCGTTCCAATTTTCTCAATTTGTACCATGGTTAATTAGTAGGATATCTTAGGCTTTCTAATGTGATATTTTTTTTGTTACATTTAATAAATAAATTAAAAATAATTATTAAGTGAAAATTTAAATTTAAATTTAATAGTGATAAGAAATGGCGAAATTAATTAATTATAATTATTATTTTTAAATTAATTAACGGATATTAATATAAACAACAAAAAAAAATAAATATTTAGTAAAAAGTCGATATTAAATGTGTAAATACTGAACTCGACGAAACTGAATGGAAAATTGTAACCTTTTAAAAATTAAATTGAAACTATCGCAAAAAAAGTAATTAAAAAAAAAAAAACAAATAAATAAACGGAGTTTTTATTTACAAAAAATAAATCAAAAATAACGAAATAATTAAAAAAAATTCCCGCGGCCGGTCTAAGGACTCATTGACCAAGTCTTCACATCAAGACCGTCTCAACCGCCTTCGGTCGGACCGGTAAATTATGCTTTAAAACCACGGCGTCTCAGACTCTCATGTCTCAACACAACCATTCACGACCAAATCGGAGAAAAATGTTGAAGAAAGCGATTGGCGTCACTGCGGACTCGCCGCCGCCGTGGCTCATAGCTACTTACCGCCATTCGACCACCGTGACCTCCGCCGTCAACTCGTTGCACCTCGGATCCCCCAAAGAACACTATCTCGACTCGAGGTCTCCAGAATGCCGACGTCTACGGTATGATTTCCACTACTTTGCCCTCTGTTTGAATTAGAGTTTTAACTGTATGCAATCGCCAACCCTAGAATTAGGATTTTAAGCTATGCGAATGTCGTCTGTTCGACTTACTTGGCTAATTGTTTGTTTATTTATTCTATTATCGCAGAAAGTGAGCTCTCCTTCTCCCTTTTCTTTCATTAAAGGCGCACTAGACGGCAGTCGTCCGGTGGTTGCTAGGAACTACGGTGATGTAGAGGTTTACGTTTCGGTAATGCCATTGGCCAATGTTGTTCTGGGAGGTGGTGGAGACGATGGAATTGACCAATAATTTACATTTTCTTCGGGGGTTGCATCCTGATGCATTAGGTATCCATTCCTTTTCGATGAGATCAAAAGTCGAACACTGAGGGTTTCTCGTTGTTCCGCCTGGTTATAATGGTTTTGTGTTCGAGTTAGTTTAATGTCTTTAAATTGTCATGGCTTCTTTGGCTATAGAGCATAGGAGTCTTTAAGTAAGTTGGCGTCAATTTATATTGAAGTTCGTTGTCTCACGTTGTAACTTAAACTGCACAAGAACAACCCAACCCATTTGGTAATGAACTGTTCTGGGTTGTTGGTTTGGTTGGCAGGTTAAAAGAAGTCTGTTAGTTTTTCTCAAATACTCATAGTTTATTGGGTATGCAGCTTATCATTGTATTCTGCACTTGTTGAATCCTTGCAGTTGATTGAATCCTTCATAGTTAATATCACGTTGTTCACTAATCACTCACTAAGGATACTTGCATCTTTCACCTAGCGAATTTGCAGATTTTTAGAAGTTAGTTCTCCTTGTGGCTTTCTTGGTTGATTTGGCTTGTGCTCTTGCATGGCCTGGTTCTGTAGTCATTTGATTTTATTTTTGTGAAAGGCATCTCTTATTAAAATGTATTTGGTGATGCTTGTTCTTCATAATTGCCCTGGTGCCCAAGTGTTATGATGTCAGTTGTTCTTGGGTTTAAATGTCATTTGGGATATGTACTCTGGAACTTGTCCAATTTACTCTTCGTACATTCTAATGTCTAAACTTGTACCCGTAACTTGTTCAAAGAAATTAGTCTCTATTAGCCTTCCATTTATAAATTTTGGAAGAATATTCACATTGTATCTTTTCTTAAATGAAAATAAAGATTTGTTGAAAATCCATGGAGTAATATTAGACATTTAAAAGTACATAGACTATGGAACGTGATACAGAGTAGGAGCAAAATATTATTTTAACTTTTTTCTTTTCATGGCATAGATGCCTGTTTCTATGAACCAAGTGGGATTGTGATGTTTTCCGACTTTATGATCTCCATATACTGACAATATTGATCAAATAACCGTTAATGGAGAAGTATGTCACTAGAAACTTACACTTCTTCTTCTCTGGATGACAGAGAGCTAGTTGAGAAAATGCAAGATGTACTTCACAATTACATAGTCGAGCCAGGCATTAAGAAGTCTCTCTTTCTATTTCTTCAAGCATGGCTTTATGTGAAGGAGCATCAAAATCTTATGTGGTCATTCAGATTGGTTGACTCATTCATCAAGGAGCATGAGAACACCTAAAAGAATTGATAGATAATGAATTGCATAGAAAACATGTTAGTCCAGATGCGTCATTTAGTGCAATTCAGTTAGGTGTAGCAGGTAAAGGGTCTAGTTCATTTTAATTATACAATTGTGTACTCCCCCACGTGTTGATTTGTTTCTCCTTGTTAAGCCATGTTTTTTGGTTTGCAAAGGTGATTAATATTGGATTCAGTGATCAATTATATATATATATTAGATCAATTACTATATATTTGCAGCACCATTTTTGTAGATTCTGTTTCAATTTTCTTTTGTTTTTGTTTTTGTTTTGAGCACTAGAATCACTTACTATCAAAATATGTGTGGAGTTGATATGTTTCAGTCAATGAATATTGTACTGTATTATATTAAGTGTTAAAAATGAATTTGTAATTCTTCCCTCATTCGTTACCAAGCCCGACAAATTATTGCTTTTTGAGTTCAACTTTTTCATGCAAAACTATTGGCACTTGAGCATCATGTTTTGATTACCAACCAAATCATCTTCGAAAGCTGTATTTTCACTTTGTTTTGTGTTTTTTTTTTTTTTATTGACCAGAATACTGTTTTCTAAATTCTCATTTCAACAATTTCTTTGAGAAGTTTTCATCTGAAGTTGGATTGGAATTGGTGGAAACTCATGTCTCAGTGGAGAATCTATAACACAACTCAAGATGATGTTCATTCGTCTTTCTTCTTTCTTTCTTCTTCTTCTTCCTCCAATTTTTTTTTTCTGAAAAACTGGAACAACCAATTTATTTATTTATTTTTTTTTGTTTTTAAAATCTAGGAGACAAAATATGTGGCTACTATTTTTAGAACATTGGAGGTTGGATATAGACGTTGTTTATCAGCAATTTGTATTATCAAGAGGCATGTAGGTCCCAAAATTTTATCAATTTGCTATGAGGAGGCAGCCATATATCGATGACGGCACTGAATACTTTTTTCTATTTGTCTACTCTTATTACAAGTTGTCTTTTTTATTTTTAATTTTTAAATTTCTATTAAAAAAAGAACAATCGAAGTTTTTCCCCTTAGTTTGTAGATGGATTTTGTAGAAGAAAATTTAGGGAAATTAGAACTATCCCATCTCACATAATTCTTTATGACTTATTTTATATTTAAAATTCAGAATGTTGTAGCCAAATTCAGCACACTTTCTATGAGCTTTCCTGTCACAATATAAGGATTCTTCTGCTCGAATGAACGTACCTTTTTATCAAATGATATGTAGGGAGGAGCTTGATCTGTTGCCACTGCTTGTTCAGTGGTAATCAACACCACCATATCTAATTATCTATTGTCACCAAAATTCTTATCATCACCATTTTTATCCATATTTTCCTACTATTTGCTTTCTCAAAGTCATTTCTAAAATTGATCAATTTGAGAAAATGACTCCCAAACTCAAATAAAGATTTTAATTCATTTTATGGGTTTATAACAAAAGTCACACACACTGAAATCTTCTGTACGTAGGAGCTTTTAGTCTGAATGAACAGCCATTGAGGAAACTTGTCCTCTTCATTTATCAGGTAACCAGAGCAAGTGAAGTGGAAATATGGGATGAAAACAGATGCACATGGAGGTCGTTCAGCCTTTCAGGTTCATACTCCATTCCCCTTTTGTTTTATTTTCTAAGCTCTGTTATACAATTTTGAGTATAATGTTTTTAAAATCTCGCATTTTCTTCTTCATCCCATCTTCCCCTCTTTAACATTGTCTTTAAAACCTCTGTAGTGCTTTTTCTCTCTTTTTTTTTTTTGTTACTTTCCTTTTTCTCCTCTTATTTCTCACTTTAACTTTTCTTCCCTCTCATTTTTAGGGAAAAGTAGAATTTTAATTCCTATGAACTGTAACGAAAACACCCGAACCTAACCTAATATCATTAGATTTAAAACACTCAAAAGTTATCAATAAAATGCCCAAATTCCATCTAATCGTGCGTTCAACGTGAGTATTAGAAAACAAAAGAAAAGAGGTCTTTACAGATGAGCCCTGTAGACCTAAATTTTACAAATGTCCAGTTTCTCGAACTTTTAAAACTTTGTCCCAATGAATCCCTTTGGATGCTTAAGCTCTGTAAATTTACGACGAGAACGAATTTTAGAAAGGTCAGTCGTGAAGGTAGGGGGAAATATAGCTTACATCGCACAAGGGACGAAAAAGGTGTGGTTATTGTGAGTAAAGAAAGAAAAGAAGAAAGCTCGTAGGCTCATTGGATAAAGACATCAACTATCATCTCAAAGATTGATGTTTTGATCACTATCTACATTGTTGAAGAGCTTGCATTTAAATTAACTTTTTAAGTATTTAAAAAAGCATTTTTAAAAAATGTTATTAACTGCACTTAGGTCAATTTAAATAGGCCTCAATAATGGTTCAATTTTAAGGAAAAAGTAGTTAAAACATGGAATGACGGAATTTTTTATAATTATCAAACTGTGGACGTCGTCTTCTGATGGATATGGTGGAAAAGTTAAATGTTAGAATTAATATTTTAGTATGAACAATTAAGTTCAAGAGATTTAAACTTCACAACTTGTTCAACAAAATGGAAGGAGTGAAAAATGATAAGGTGAAGTTGGCAAAATCTAATTCTTTCTAATTCTCTGTTCGAGAAACAAAAAGGCACAACGGTAGACATGGATCATATGCTATTAAATAACATTGAGGAATATAAAAAATCACAACATAGGAATCACATGTTATACATATCTATGCTTGAATATTTCTTTTTCTTTTTCTTTTTCTTTTTTCTAAGAAAAAGTATTTTATTTTTTCCTTTTAAAGCCTATAACACCTCAATTTCCCCCTCCCTTGATATCTTCGATTTTTTTGGCAAAGGTATTTCATCTTCCTATAATGTAACTATAGCAAATAATTATTTAACAGTTATAGTTATTATAAACTGTCTAGTATTAGGAATATTTGAATTCAACATCGTAATGTAGTTGTAACAAAAAAATTATATGAATGGAACTGTTAATCACATCTTATCGGGGTGACTAAATTTCTATATTCACTTTTCCAATTTTATTATGTTTTTCAAAAGATAAAGGGTGATATTTACCTAAATAGAGTGAAAACGAGGTAGAAGCACAAAGATTAACTAAAGTGAAAGCTTGAGTTAGAATGAAATTGTTAATATGTTTACAAGGACTTGGGCTGGGATATGATGCAATTTTTTTAAAAGAAAATTAAATTAAAAAGACAGCTGGGAGAATAATGTAGAGCAATTATTTTCATCCTAGGAGTCTTAACATAAACCTTATGTGATTAAGGTGTGAAATTTCAAGGTCTAGGAAAATATTATATATATATATATATTATAAATGAAAATGGGAGGTTCTTACTTTTTATGTAGCTATGCGAAGTTAGCCTTTGCATGTGCCTTTGAAAAATATGACGAATCAACATTTTGGTGGGATGCCTCATTGCAACTTATGGCTCTAAATAGTTTTCCAAATCCCCTTCACCAAATAATCATGAAGCAAATCATTTGAGAATTCACCAAAAAAAAAAAAAAGTTCCATAAATTCTTACACAATCACAAGAAAACGACATGGAATCTATTACACTGCACGTACTATTTCTAACGATTTTGCTTATTAGTTTTCTATCTTCTAAAACTTCAGATGCTCGAGTCTATAATTTAAAGTGTAGCTAATAGGTGTATGGCTTCCAACTTAATTTTATATGATGGCATGCAATCTGATCATAAAAGATTTCAACATTCATCATGTATTGAAGAGGTGCCAAAGTATTTGTAAATCTAAGCCAAATGTCTATAAGAATTTGAGAGTGGGGAATTGTGGACAGAAAACAACGAGACTGTCCCCCCCCCCCCCCCCCCCCCCCCCCCCCCCCCCC
>QLSR01000027.1:604363-629368 GCA_031780015.1 Citrullus colocynthis | reverse complement strand
CCCCAAAAACTTTTTTTTTTTTTTTTTGTCCCAAAACTTTCTTCAGGTTCTTTATATCCTCTCCAAAAGCTTTAATAATGTGCACCATCATTCATAAAGTTATGCATATTGGAAACTAATTAATTTCCCCTTTTCCTTATTTGTACCATAATTATAGTCAAATTCATAACTAAAGCCATCTCACTTCAATAAAAAAACTGGATAATTTCTCAACTGATGTGAAAGTACAGTAGATTGGTTCAGGTGAATGTATGTCCAAAATGAATAATATCTTACTGATTCATTATAATGATATAGAAGAGATTCATTCTTTTCGATAGTGATAATTATCAACCCAAAAATTTTAAGTTGTTGGGTTACGGATATGATCACTTTAATTATGTCTTGCTTTTAATACCCTGTCTCACCCAATACTTTATACTTAATTTGTTCTCCATACTTAGTACTCTTTAAAATTACTCTTCACTTGTGGACTTGAGAGGTCCAACCATTGATAATCAATATTAATTAGGAAAGAAAATGACATTATAGATGGTGGGAACAAGTGCCGTTTTCCTAATTTTCCCATAGCAAAAGTCCTCCACTTGGCTGCCGTAGAGAGACATTTCCTTTAGTTTTGAAGAGAAGGATCAGGGGCCTTTTCTTTTCCCCTTTTTAAAGGGCTTTCTTGCATAAAGGATAGGACCCAGAAAGGTGAGGGAGATTTTGAAGAAAAGCAAGCAAGCAATGGGTGGGGTTTTGTGCTTTGCAAGCAAACTAGGAAAACCACTGTTTTTCATTTCTTTCTTCTGTTGCTCTATTTTACCAATTTCTTGCAACTTCAAATAGTACTCATTCCTTTTTCTTCACATCCCTTTTAATTTCTTCAGGTGGGTTGTCTTTTTTATTTTTTATTGTTTTGAAATTAAAGTTAAGGACATGAAATATCATAGAAAATACCGTTAAAAAAAAAAAAAAAAAAAAAAAAAACTAGCCCTGGACAAGTGGCATGTAATTTAGAAGGAAAAAAGTAATAACAGACCGTAGGAGAAAATGAAGGAGATCAGGACCGCAAACCCATGTGGAATCAAAAGTCTACAACTTTCATTCTTACTTTGTTGTGGCTGTAAAATTTTCTTTATAACTTATTATTAGGGACCATAGGAGAAAATGAAGAAGAGGACCATGAACACAATGATTTACATTCGATCCGACAAGGATTCCGACACTCATACTTCAACTAAAGTTGGTGTGGTTGTCAAATTTACCCAACTTAAATTTACCTTTCTCGGCCTTTGGCTAAGATCAAGTGTAACTGTTCCCAACTTAAAAGAATAGTAAGCCAACTTAAAACTATTAAGCCATAAAAAAGCTAGCCCCAAATTTATTTATTTAGATTCTTACCATTTATCATTAAATTTATCATAACTATTTAGCTTAAGTTTTTAGATTGATTGGTGACATAACCATTTAATTTAAGTTTTTAGATTGATTGATGAGTTGACACGATATATTAGAACAGGAAGTCATGTTTTAGTACTGCCATTTCCTCTCTTAATTATTATGCTGCTCTATGCTCTGAAAATTAATCATATGCTCTGAGAATTAATCTAGTTACAAAACGGCATTTTCCCCAAATGACCCTAGTTAGTATGTGATTTGTTAGGCCCCATTGCCCTTTTACAGGGAGTCTTCTAAACCACTTATAAATCTCCCACTTCCTCTTGTATATATATTGCTCGCTAACTTCACTTTTCGTATCACTTCAAAAAATTTTGAGGTTTTTGCACAAATTTTCCGAGGTGCCCACTTTCTAATTTAATTTGCTTTGAATTTTGTTAAAGTATAGTATAACTTTTATCTCTCTCACAGCCATGTTCGACTGGGTTCGCACCAAGTTCCACTACAACCCTCTTAAAGGTTTGAATTTTAATATTATTACTTACAAGTTACAATGTTTTCTTTTTCCTTACGAAATTTCCAACTACTTTTCATCACTGTAAGACTTGACGTCCTATTATGCCCTCAAATCCATATAGGTAAAATGATATTGTTTAGTTCTTGAAAGCTTTAAAGCAGAGTTTTAACCTTTCAACTTAAAAGGAGTGTAATATAATCTTGAAGTTGCAACTTTCTTTGAGTACAACTATTGTGGGATGAGAGGATTGAACTTTTGACCTCTCAAGAAAGAGTGTATATCTATTACTACTAAGTTAAGCTTATTTTTGGCATGAAGTCAATTATTATATCTAATATTTTGCAACAATTTTTAATTATAGTTTGGTGAGTGTTGAAAATTAAATGTAAAAGCACTTAATAACTTAGCTGATAATGATTCCGACTCCTAGATTTTTGATTTTGTAACAATTTAGCTCTTGAGTTTTGGGATGTAACGATTTTAGTCTCTATAGTAAAATTTAGGCTTACGATTTATTGAAGTGATTTCTTGCCTAGTAAATCAATAAACTAATTAAAGGCAATATGTTCATAAGCTATAGCTCTAAAAGTTGACATCTAGTTTTGTTGAACTTTTTTACTGTAGGGATTAATTTATTACAATTTTGAAAATACATGGTAAATTGTTACATACTAATATTGTAAGAAAGTTGTAAAAGGTTAAATCTATTTTAATTTGATTAAATTTGACTCGCTATTAGCTTAAACTTTTATAATCACACAGATGGAAATGCGTCAAGAAAGAAAGGTGAATGTACCACGAAGGAGGCCAAAGCACAAGGATTATTAGCAAAACAAGTTGATGAATTTGTCGATGATTGGAGGATCAAAAATGGTCGCCGCCTTACCATTTTCTTCATGGGGTTTGAGAAATCATCAAAACCCAGAAATTATTTCAATTTGAGAAGGGAGGGAAAGAGAGATAATGAAGAAGATATTATTATTGTTGATAATGCTATGGACGAGGAAGATGATGAGTTGACCCCATTAATGGCGACGACAATACAGAACAACTTCGACGACAATAATGGTGAGTTTTGTACGGAATTCGAGAAGACACAAGTTGTCGTGGCTATTCAACATGTCGCTCAAAGAATCCGCCGGAGAGTCACACTGGCGGACCTGTTCATGGCGGACGCCCATGGGAACAAGCCAAAGCCGGTGCCGGAAAGTGTGTCAACGCAAGATTTGCAGAAGAAATTACCGGAAGTTGAGACTGCCGACGGCAGCTGCTTTTCCCAAAAGCCGAAAGGGGCGGCGGAGCCACCTGCGAGAAATCTCCAACTAGTAAGCACTGACCATTTTACAATTATTTGTTTATTTGTTATTATCATTCTCTTAAAGAAATCTTGCAAATGTGGTTTTTAGAATTTAGCCCCTGTATTTTATCAAATCAACTCACTTATAACTTTTTTCAAATTGTAGGATCATATTGTTGTGATTTAAGTAAGTTAAATTATAATTAAAAGGATATTTTCTTTTTACTTCTAGAATATCAAACTATAGTAAATACATAGTATTTAAATATGTTGGAGTCAATTTGTTATATAATCAGATGTGCAATATATGTGTTAAACTGAAAATAAATAAATTATCTGAATAAACTCGACCTGAAATTAAAAGCCTTAATTTAGGATTTATCATAACTTTTCTCGTTTTATTGTAGTGACAAATTGTGAATATATTTTGAAGATTGAAGTACCAATCCATTAATTCAAACCAAATTCTAATGCAGTTAAATTGTTTCTAATTTTTCTTTTGGTCAAATTTTAGCTAATGGGGAAGATGATGAAGAAAAAGATGCATTCAAAGGTTCACAACGAGCAGCTACTTGGTGAAAATAAATTATATGGAAAACTCTTTGATCCAACCTTTCTTCTTCCTATTCAAGGTATAATTGTATTTGTTCATAAATGTTAGTGTCACGTGTTTACTCTCTCTTCATAATAATGGAAAGGTAAGATATTGTTTTAGTATATGTATTTTCGATAAATTTCAGAATTAGTCCTCTGTATTTTTTTTTTCTCTAGAGTTTGGTTAATTTTTTTTTTTATAAAAAATGTGAAAATATCATTTTGCTTAGGGTAATTGTCCTAAAAAGTAAAAAAGTAAAATTGACATCACTACTAATAGATAGTGATAGATGATAGATTATGACATTGGTAAATAATTTGGATAGAAGACAACCCTTTTGCTTATTGTACATTGAAATTTGTTTAATTTTTGTCAATGTATTTTTAAATATATAATTTTAATCCTTGTACATTCAATAAAAATTAACTTTAAATGATTAAATTGAAGATTTATTAAAAATATTAAAATTGAACCAGTCTAAAACTGCTATCTTAACATATAAATAATATGTTGCATTTTAAAAAATAAACCATGTGAATATCTTTTCAAATTTTATAGAGTATCTAATAAATATCTTTAAAATATTGGAGAATTTGAACTTCAAACACAATTTTAGCATATGCCAAACTAGCTGAAGTAGGGTTAAAATTATTATTATTTAAAAAAAAAAAAAAAAAAAACCATAAACCAATAATATGGACTGATTTGAATATTTATTAAAAGTATTGCAGACTAAATTTCAACGTGTAAAAGTGTAGTGATTAAAATGTCTTAAAAGTAGATGGAAATACTTTAACCATCGAAATAAAAAATATGGAAAAAAAACTTCATTACTTCACTTCACTTTATTTATTTATTATTGGCTCCTACTTTTGACTTGTAATAATAAATTCAAAGTAACGTCTGGGAGCGAATAATGGTAGTTTGTTACAGATCCAATTAATGCAAGGAGAGAGATAGAATTGCTGTTTAAGTATATTAATTTGTGTCTATATTTAAAAATTTTAATAAATAAAATCTGTTTTGAAAATATTAATTTTTAATCATCTATAAATAATAATAATTAGGGTTATTTATTTGGTTGCAGCTGCCTCTGGTTGAGATCCCATCTTTTGCCACAAATGGAATTTGCTTCAATTGTGGTTGAATCTTACTATATTACGAATTTATTTACTTGTTTTCTTTTCTAATTTTCTCCCAATTTTCAATGATGTAAATGAGGCATGTGAAAGTGAAACCCCCCATATCTTCTCTTTTCTCTTTGATGTATTATTATGGAGTGTTCATGTTTTCTTTTTTCATCTATGTTACATTCTGTTTAGATAAACAATGTGTCAATTTAAAAGCTCTGAAGAAATTTTAAAAAATAGATTTTTCTAAAAATTTCTTTTGATTTTTGTTCATTTTGTTGAAAAGAAGTTTTTTTTTTTTTTTTTTACACTAATCATTACAAACACACTATTCGTCATCTAAACTTCTACTTTCATTGAGATGGAATGTTTAAATTTCTACCACTTTTCGGCTTTATCATCTATTTTTTTCTAACAATTACATTTGAAAAGGATGTAATTGAAATATATTAAAATATAAGAGACTAAATCCAACTTTTTAAACAGACTGAATTGAGAAATTAGCATCAAATATAAATAATTGAAGTGATACTAAAAATAATTGTAAAGAATATTCTAAATAAATAAATATATATATAAACCAATGCAGAAATTTATAGTTATCATAGTTTTATGCAATTTGTTACATGTATAATACACATAATTTGTATTAAAATAGAAGATTGACTTTATATTATATAAAAACAAACCACGTGCTGCACGTGTCGGGGATGATAGGTATTTTAGAATTTTAAGAAACAAAATAACGGTGGGGAAAGCCGAGGAGAGATCCAGTGTCTTTTTCGTGAATCTCGGAAAACTTGGTGGCTAATAATAAAAAATGAAACGTCCAATTTGATTATTTAAAGATTTGTAGCTTATAAACCTATTAACTATTGACTTACAGAATAAATTTTTTTAAATCTCAACAATGTTTTCGCAATAGTAGAATCTTAACAATAATTTCACGATAAAGTATTGTTATGGTTTTTAAAGTAATGAACATATTAGGGTGAAATTCAATTGAAACTTTTTAAAAAGTGTTTACGAGTGTAACCAAATTTTTTTTATTATTATTATTATTTTTTTGAGGAAACCAAAATTTATTATTACATTTCTTCCAAGGTAAGTTTTCATTAAATTGGTGAAAGGTCAATTAAGCATAAAAAGAATTAAATAAATTGCTAAATGTATTTTCATAAAATATGAACTACAAAATATATTTTGTGATCTTCAAAAGTGTGGGTAATTAGTTTTGTATGAGTATGTTGAAAAAAATTGAAATGAGAGTTAAACCACTTCAAGTATGAAAAATAAGAAAAAATTGCATTTAGTTGAATCTCGAATTTCCTTGATGGTATAACTCGTCCTCTAAATCTTTAGTAGTAATTGCAAATATAATAATCAAGTTTAAAGTATTAGCAAGTATAGCAATTCAAAATAATTTACAGATATAGAAAAATTTAGATCTAACTCTCGAAAGTGTATGAATGATAGATTATATCATTAGGAGTTTGTGAGCGATAGAGCTTAAATCAATTTTAATATTCACGAATAATATCATAATAAGAAATTCAATAGAAACTTTTTAAGAGATAAAGACTATTCGAAACAACACTTAGATGTTTAAAATGTCAATGTTGACAAAAATTTCGATATCTCAATTTTACGAAAATGTTGATGTCAATGAATATATATAAAAATATTTAAATAAATGAATAAATAATTTATGTTTTTAAAACAAATTAACATGTTTATATATTGAATTTACATTAGTGACATTTTCTTGTTTAATTTTTATTTTGTGTACATGTTTTTACAATAAAATAAAATTATATTTAATAGTATGAAGAAAACGTTTTAATCAAGTATCACGTGGGATCAGAAATTAATGGAAGATCTGGGGGGCACTTGGTAAAAGAGTAGGAATAGAGGGACTGAAATGAAATTGTTGCAACAAATTCATTTCGGGTTGTCTTTTAGCTAGCGCCGTGAAACTTGCCAAATAAAAGTCGCAAGAAATGGCTTGGCTGGTTGTCAATTTCTTTCAACGTTTAATCTGTAAGAAACTCACATTCTTCCTCAATTCTTCTGTATTTGAATCTTTGATTCTCGAATTAAATCCACTCTTTCCGTGTTAATTCAGCTTGATTTTGTTTGCAGTTGATTGTTGCAGAAATGGCTCCGGATCCTAAGCTTTTCGTCTTCGATGAAGTGGCTAAACACAATCACCAGCGGGATTGTTGGCTTATAATCTCTGGAAAGGTATGATATATATAACAATCTCTCTTGCTTTTCGGGTATTTTGTAATCTCCATTTGGTCAAATTGTTTGTTTAGAACTCAATCGTATTTGCCAGTGGAACAGTAGACTCATATGAAACCAGATTGAGGGATGGGAGATTAAGCTTGTTTGTTTCTTGATCCATCTTCTTCAGAAACTGATAGATAATGTATTTGGTTTTAGTTCATCTCGGTCTCTGTATTTTTAACTTCGGTTCATTCTCGTATCTGAAATTTCAAAATGTTCATATATAAACCTTATTGTTTTTTCAATATCGAGGGGAGAATGCCTGTCTCTAAATCACGGCATGGCATTTGATTCTCAAGAAACTTGTAGAATTTAATATATATAGGTAGGTCGAGAGACAGGACACTATGATCTTTGTAGAATGCTTGACCTGGGGGCTGGGAGGAAGCTATTTATGGTAGATCGGAAATTGAATGCACAGAAAAGCTGTTTGTAGAATGCTTGACACATTGTGAGCCATGGGAACATATCACTACAGAGTGGAGTGAAGTTACAGCTTCTGAAATTGTTTCTGCTGTTACTTATATCAGTACTCAACTCCCAGATATACAGATAATCAGACGTTTCCAACTTGAGTGTCCAAATTTAAATATCTTTTCTCTTATTCCTTGATATTGTCGTTGTGTTTCATTGCTTTTTCCCTGTGCATTTCCCATGGTAGGTTTATGATGTCACCCCTTTTCTGGAAGAACATCCTGGAGGTGATGAAGTCTTGTTATTAGCTACTGGTAAGTTTTGGCTCAACATTTTTCTTCCAACTTGACTACTTGTTACTGTATTTCAAGATATCCGACAAAGATGCTTGCATCAAGTTATGAATGGATTGGAAAAACAATCTTGAATCTGTGCAGAAAAAGATGCAACTGAGGACTTTGAAACTGTGGGTCACAGTTTATCTGCAACAGAGGAAATGGAAAAATATTATGTTGGCAATGTTGACATGTCTACCGTTCCAAAGCCAGTCAGTTATCGACCTCCTGCATCCCAATCAGCAACAGCAACAACAACAACGTCGTCAGCTCAATCTTCAGCATCTTTGATAAAAGTATTGCAATTTCTGATTCCTCTGCTGATTATAGGTGTTGCCTTTTATCTGCAATACCGTGGCAAAAAACAGTAATCGGAATTCTCAAACCATAGATGCCTTGAGCTTTGCAATAAGCCAGAGCTATGTAGACATTCTATCACTTTTTGTTGAAGACATTCTGTGTTATCTAGGTTTCTCTGCCACAGCCATCTTGCTAATTTCTGAGTAAAGAAATTCCATTTGTTTCTTGTTCATTCCATCCTGCCTTTCTTTGTCTTTTGTTCTACAATATTCAACTTTCTGTGCATGATTTAACACAATTACCTCATCAGATATATCTGGTTGAATGAAGATGAAATAATGGGTTTTCTAAATTGGGTTCATTCCCACTTGCCAACCCTTGTTGAGGGAATTATAGTAGTAGTGTTTTATTGAGTACCTTTTTAAGTCCAGGAATAAGAATAATAAGCATGGTTGCTGATTCTATAGGATTAGTAGTAGTGTTTTATTGAGTACCTTTTAATCCGAGTTCAAATGATCTAACAGCTGTGTTTTTAATTTATTTATTTGAGATAATAATTAGTGTCTTATGTGCTAGGCATAAATTGGCATTTTAATTGATTGAATTGAACTATTATTATCTAGGTAGAATTTGCACTCAACTATATAAATGTTATCTAGGTAGAATTTGGTGCATAAAAACAACCCTTCCACATCTCTTTTAACATGGTATAGTTCATTTTAGACTTAACCAAGCCGGTCGAAGAGTATAACAAATGTAAGGTATGAGAACATGAACCAGAGTTGTGCTCATCACCAAGTTGCCAATGTCTTTGGGTTAGCAACTGCAAAGGTTTAGCTGATTAAAGCACTGATGGTTGATTTCCACAAAATTAATCAATGTACATTCAAGTAAAATTTGTAGTTAACCGAAACCTATGGACATGAATGTAACTCTGGAAACTGAAGGGGCAGAGATATATGAACTTAAAGAAGATTAAAGTTACCAATGATATGCAAAAGGTTAGGAATTCTAATGGACTTAGCCTCTCAACTAAAATTTCCATCTACAAACTGTCAGCAAACTGTCCTTGGTGACATAATGGTCCCTGGCCGAGCGGAAGGCCAGTCGTCTGTAAGACCCCAAGAACTAGTCCGTCAATGTAAATGGGAAGGAGAAGTTTCCGCCATAAACATCCGGTAGAGATTGCTTCTGGAGGTTGAACTATTGTTATATGACCGTTATTCCTATGCAACATTCCCATTACAGAGACAAAGCTGCCTTCCTGGACATATCTGCTAAAATTACATGGAATTAACTACTAAAATTATGGCCAAGTATAGTCAAATAAATAGGTGTTATCACGATAAGCGGTTACCCTTCTTCAAGTCGAAGTATTCGGGCTTCCGTAGAAATGTTTCTGTCTCTCAGCCATTTTCTCAAGGAAGGAGACAGAATCTTGTGGTGTCTTGTAGTATTAACAAGCTTGCTCTCAATAACAAGAGGAACCAGTTTACTACTGGGGCCAGCCCTTACCATAGCTCTAATACCAGTTTTTCTATCAGTTATGTAAAAGTCAGTGGAAAACCTCTGCCAGGAAGAAAAACGAGCACGCGATATTAAAAGTCTAAAATACATACCCATGTTGAAAACTGACAGGTGCAATCTGTCTAGATTTCGAGATGGGAATAGACAGATAATCCTGCCTCATGTTAGTGTCACATGTCTAAAAAGAAAAATGATATTAAGGTATATCATTGGTGCAGAAGATTAGAAATACAAGTTATATTCTATAAGGTTCCTTTTCTGTATTCTTTAGAATAATAAATTAAATATTGAATTTGATGGCTTACAAAAAAGGAAGTTCCATTAAACAAGTATAGTTTTTCAACCTTATATATTCCTTTGAGCAGTATCATACTAAGGGATTTTGGAGAGAACAGCAGCAAGTTAATTTGAAAATCTTATGCTAATCAACCCAAATTTGATTCTTCAGAAAAGAACAATGTTACATTTTTGGTCCACATAGATAACTCTAACCATGCTTCAACTTCATTAAACAGCTCAAATAAAAATCTCAAAATGAGCAGATCAGGGTGTCAAGATAATGAATACAACTGGAACCATTAAACCCATAAAGAAAAATGGAGCTAAATGTCAATTCTTTCACGTCATGCAGTAGCTTCCAAACAATATAAAGTGACCTAGCCTACTGAGAGAGGGAAAGAAAAAGTATGCAGAAAATTTAAAAGGTCAAAGAAAAAAAAAAAAAAACAAAACCTCCATTGCTTTATAGTTGCAAAAGAACAATAAAAACAAAGAAATTAAAGGTTCCTTGGGAGTAGAATTTGCTTACCTCACTGTATGCTAACCTCCAACCACAGTAAGGTTGAGTTATCTTTTGAAAAATCAGAGGCATTCCTCTATATTCATATAAAGAGGTAGATGCATAAATACACCCAGTTGCCTTTTCATAGGATGATTCCAGGGAGACCGTCCCGCACGAAGCAAACTGAATAACAAAAAGCAGTAAACATAAATCCTCAAACACGCCTGGAATGTACTTAAAAACAAGAATGAATCAAACCCCAAAGAGCTAACATCAAGCCCATATAAGAAGTACTTCCAACCACGGTTCAAATTGTATACATGGTGGAATAAGTTAAATTATACAGACAGCTCCTTTAATAATTCCAATCCATCACCTGGATGATTGTTTAGTCCTCACAAGAAACTACCGCTCAAAACAAATTTTTTCCCAATGAAGCAGCTAGCCAATAACTAAAATTGAGTTCAAGACGCCTCCTCGTGAAAATGCTTTTAAACAAAACACTTCTCCCATAAACACTTTCTTGGAAGATGCACCTTCAAAGCGTTCTTTAAGTATTCTGGGATTTATTTAATAACTTTTAAATATCTAATCAAACATTATAAATATTTTAAAAAAGTGATTATAATGAGCTCAATATACTTTTCACCTTTTCAAAAATCATTCCGAACTCAAAGGTTTGAGTACCTAAACTATTAAAATGTTACAAGCAAGCATTTCATAGCTGGGATGATAACACATTAAAAAACACAAGAAACCGCCTGCCTCGCATCATATCCAAATGCAAACTCACTTTAGGATAAGCAAACCTACTTAGGATACCAAAGGCATATTAATAATAATCAAGTCTACAAAACGTTGGTACTCAACAAACACATCAAAAAACAAATAATAAGAAAACGGGCTCCCAACATTCACTTCAGAGCAGAATCTAGTAGCCTCTCATAGCAATTGCTGAAAGGGGGAAACAAAAATATGCAGAAACAAATCACACCCATCAGAGCAAATACAACGTACTTACGAAAATTACCCATGAAACTGAAAAGGGTAAAGAAATTAGAGGGGAAAAAAAAATAAAAGGAAATGGGATTGAAGAGAAGGAATACCCCTGTAATCTTAACGAGTTGACCTTCGGGAGCAAGTGTGAGGTCGGAGTCAGGAAAAGAGTGAAGAAAGGAGAGTATTGCAGCTTTGGAAGAGAAGCTGAGGTTATTCCAGAGGGCGAAAGCAGAGAGGAAGATGGATAGAAGGAGAAGAGAGAGGAAGAAGAAGGCGTTGTGAACTACAACAAGGACAAAAATGGAGACGGAAAATCCCAAAATGAAAAGGGGTATGAGAATGTAAAGAGCAGCAGAAGGAATGGGGTTGCAGGCGCTGTAATGGTGGTGTTTTTCAGTTGGAGCTGCAATGGAGAGGTCGCTCATTACTCGCTCCTCTCTCTTTCTCTCACAACCCACCGCTTTACTTGGTGCTACCATGCTCTACTCAAACGGCTCATTCTTTTCTTCTCTCGTTTTAATTTTTTTCTAACTGAATATTTATTTATTTGAGTAAATTAGCCTTTTTGTCTTATCGGTTTTAACTTATAAGCAACATTTCAATTTCGATCAATACATTTCAAAATCATCTTCTTTTCCCCCCATCTCATTCCTGCTCTCAACAAGTTATCGATCCACATTTTTAAAATGATAAATCGAACGAATGTTATTAATTTCTTTTTTGTTAAAGTGTAATTGTTATTGTAGTTTTGTTGTTCACACTTTGGTATGAGTAGTTTTTAGATTTAGAAGATTATAAAGCTTGTTAGAGTTCTAGTTACCTAGATTGGAGGTCCTCTTTTCTTAATAAAGACTTTGTTGGTTGATTCTTTTACTTTTTTTTCTTTTTTTAAATAATAAAATTTCTCCAAAATTTGATGAAATTCTAATTTCGATTATTTACGAGTTTCACGGGAAATAAGCGATAAATAACTGGTTAGGTGTGCCAAGAAAAACCAAGTGCTTTGGAAAAAAAAAATATATATATATATATATATATATATATATATATATATATATATATATATATATATATATATTTTAAGGTTTAAAGAACGAAGAGTTTGGAAAATAAAATATTCCAGAGTAAGGTTTCTTAACCATTTTTTCTTCAAAACATTATTTGGTCTTTCTTCGACTAGTATACACTCAGTTTTGTTGAGAACTTCCTTTTCTTATTTAAAAACACATTACATGTCCTAATTTTTATATTTGTATATTTTTATATTAGCCTCTTCTCTCAATTCTAAGGTTTGACTATAATTTTAGAGACCGAACAAACTATATATTTACAATTATATAGAATTGATTGTGTTACCTTACCACTCAACTTTTGCTCTTACCATAAAATGATGAATTATTTTCAAATTCGCAAAAATTTTATCTTAAAAAGTAAAATAATTATTGTCAAATAATTGAGTATTTTTTTATTAAAAATATATATATATATATATATTCCGAATGTAACCTTGATCGTCTATATTAGGTTCAAAACCGCGCTTATGTATTGCGAATTCCAGCGGGAAATCGTGGAGCTTCGGCGCCTTCAGTTTCTAAGATCGAACGCAAAAAAGTTCCCAATGCTAAAGGTTTGATCCTCTTCTTCCACCATTTTCAAGTTCAGTTCAGGCTTTACATCATGAAATTTCTATAACGAATACCGATTAACTTATGTTTAACTCTTCTTGTTGCCTTGATTTTCTTTTCCGCATTTTTCTTAGAATCTGGACATAATAGAGTATGATCTAAGTAAGCAAATAACGATTTAGTTTGCCATTCTTCACATAGAATTGGGAGACTGGAATCTTGGCCGTGAAGAATGGCATTTACTTCTTCCTAGAAATGAACTCAGTATAGCGATCAATTCTGCCTTCGTTGAGGTTCTCCGTGAACCCCTAGAAATTGTGCTCATAATTTTTTTTTAGTATAGGCAGTGAGCGGAGCACTTAATATTGCTGTACCACTTGACAATATCTGACTTATCGCATTAAATCCGCCTTGAAAGCCATTTATTATTTTTGAATTCAAATTGCTTCATCTTGCATTCAAGAATTGGGTCTTGTTTTTTTTGTTTTTTGTTTTTTTGTTTTGATTAAATGATGTTACTAGATTTCACGGATGTCTCAATTGTTCTAGAACTGATGAAATTATGAGAACGCATGCTTTCTTGTGAATTGTAGTGGGTTATTATATGATAAATTGACTGCTGAAAATGTGTGATCGGGATCATACATAAGCTTTTGGAAATTGGAGATAGTCCACTTTATTTTGGACTATAATGGAACTGGGCAGTTGTAAACTAATCAGTGAAAAAAGTTGCAGATAGAATTGTACTTTAAAGCTCTAAAGTCCTAATCATAGTTTATTAATATCTTATATTAAAAATTAAATTAAATTCCAGGTTATCAGATTAATTTGACCTTGTTTGCATTAAATCTCGGAGTTTAAATTGAAGCAGTACTCAAGACTTCATAAATTACCACTTTACGATTATTGATTCAGCTTTCCTCTTCCTGATATCCGCATGCGTATAACCAACTTCTAGATGAACTTGACTCTGTTTCTTTCTAGGTTCGTTTTCAGCTTGTAGCAGCAGCAATGAAGCTTGACAGCTTCTTTTTCGTACTTTAATAATTGTTTCTCTGCCCTTCCTCACCTTCAAAATTTCTGTTGTGCTGTCATTGTTTTTTGGTTTCATGGTACATCGTTTTTATAACTTATCAGTGGACGTGACTAGCTTGATATAGATTGAAGTAGAGTGGTGCAGGAAAAGAGGGGGAAGAGAGTTTAAGAGATAGGGTGGGGGGGAGGAATAGTTTAATACCACTTCTTTTCAAGCGTGAGTTCTTATCCACACCGTTATTGTTATTAAAAAAAAAAATGAAATTTTATTCAATGTTCAAGATCTTAGAAAGTTTGTTTCAAACTCTTACTTCTGGCATTCGTTTAAAAAAATATGAGTTATTATATTATTTTCAAGTAATTCTGTAAAATTTAACTTCTTATCTATGGTTAACATGAACTTGGCTAGTTGAAAATTTGAAATTGAAGAAAGGGGACTAATATGCTTAAATTGAAGAAAAATATTTCCAGTGGGCAAATGATGTCTGCTAATAAATAACAGTTAATGTAGATAGAAGGATGAAGTGGGACAGGTCATTAAATATGAGGTCAGGAAAATTCAGAAAATAGATGAAGTGTGTACTGGCGAAATGATCAAGTACAAGGGTAATTTTTGCATTTTGTTCATATAAAACAAAATCTTAAATTCATGATGTAAAGTTGGAGTTCCACGTCCTATATTCCTTATGCAAATCAATCATTTGCTGATTCGCATTCACAAGCCTTCGCTAACTAGGATTTTGCGACAGTTAGTCAAAATGGAATCTCACAGTTTGGGGGGGGGGGGTCTCTAAAATGGTTTGTGTTTTCCCATACTTACGTTCCATTTGTAAGTGTACATAAACGAGTATGTAAGATGACAATGTGCTTTAATATTAAGAAATAATGAGAGTGATTGAGAGGGGACAAGATAAAATGAGATAGGAAGGGTAAAGTTATCCACCTTAGTTTATGAAAAATGTTTTGTTATTTTTTAGCTACTTAAGCCTTTTAGTTCTTAGGTGGCCGAATATGAGTTACATTGACTTGCTATTACTGGTTGCGTTCTATTGGTTACGTTAGATGATATTTAGGTTGTCTTACAGGATTAATATATCTATGGGAGAACCTGCAATGAGAAAGATGGAAATCTTCTAGCTATTTCAGCAGAGGAATAATCTCCATGATATCAAATTGGACCATTCAAATTCTAGATTTTACTGACATTATTCCTCTTGGTTTCTTATGGGACGGATTGAATCTTTTGTTAGATGACACTAATCAAAAGAAGCACAAAAAAACTGAGATTCTCTTCGTATAAAATGAGCACTAGTTCTAGTTCATAACTGAGCATATGAATATAGAGTTTCATAGTCGCCCCCCATCCCTACCCCCAACCAACCAAACAGAAAAAGGGGAAAAAAACAGAAGAAGAAGAACTCTCACACACTGAAAACACTCCAGACTGCACCCCTGTCTGCATATGAGCATTTTGTTTCAGTTTTCCAAGGCAACACTCTTTGCAAGTGGTATTTCCTAGAGTTGCTCACCGAATTTTTTGTTGTTCTTTTTTTTTTTTTTTTTTTTTTTTCTTTTTTTTTTTTTTTTTTTTTTCCTGAATTCCATCTGAAATTGTGGTGAATTTGGAGCATCAGTGCTTGAAAGAACCAAATTTCAGTCATTGCTATCCTTGATAGAAGTCGTTATGCTCTTAACGTTCCTCGTCCTGTGAGCCAAAATCATTGCTAGGATGATCTATTTAAAAGGTTGGAATTTTATTTGTTTACAATTCCTCTATAGTTTCTCTGGGTGGTTTTACTTTTCACGACCAGAAGTCCCACCACTGGCCATTGGTATTGGACTGACTGAAAAGGCCTTCAGAGTCTAAATTGCTCCAATTTGGTGTCGATATCAAGGAGCCTTGAGCAGATTCCCTGGGCTGGGGATCCTCTAATCCAAGATAGGCTTCCTTTATGCCACTACCATAGTTGGAAAGAACCTCTAATTCCTGTTCTGATTTCCCCTCAACTGACGCACAAGGCTTTACTTCAGACTCATACTTAGTTCTGCGGCCATTTTCAGATTTGCCATCAATGGTTTCTGCGGAGAGACCTCCCCTGCAGCTCTCAGTTTCCTCCATGGACCTCTGCACCAGATTATTTAGCTTCTCCAACTGCCCAAATGAAAGAGATAACAATGATTAGCAAAAAGCAACAGCCGGTCTTTTCCTAGAGAAACAAAGAACAAATACCTGTATAGTCAAAGCTTGCTTTTCCTTCTTAAGAGCTTCAAACCGGGAGGCTAGGGTGTTGTAATTAGCTCGTAAAACACTGTAGTCTCGTTCAAGCTGCTTTGACTTCCATCTAGCTCTCTTGTTCTGAAACCATATTGCAACCTGGCGTGGATGCAAACCCAGCTCTCCCGCCAGCTGCAACTTCTTTCTGGGCTCAAGCCTTGACTCAGACTCGAAAATTGACTCCAGTGATTTGATCTGTTCTTCGCTGAACCTTCTTCTGTTCATACTCTTCTTTCTCATGGCAAAAGCCTCTGCCATGGATGCTGGAGGAGAATATTCAGCATCATCATTTAACATGCTGCTTAAGATTCAGTTTGGTCACCACAAGGCTTTATTCCTAAACCAGGTGTTACGAGAGTGAATGATATGCACTATCACTAATATATTTGCTCATTTATTTTATGCCTCATATATATCCAAGGCTTGTGGGGTCCTTGAGAGAAACAGAGAATTTCTTTCTTGGCTGGGGAAGGTTATTATTTTCCCTTTTTCTTTCGGATAATTCTTTTGGCATTCGCTTTGCTTCCTCGGATTTTTTCTCTTGATACTTTTGAAATTACCTTTTTTTTTTTTTCTTTCATAAATTTTAAAATTACATGAACCGTAAAACACAAACCATCTTCTTATCGTTTGATATGAAATTCATATGCATCTGATATTCTCAACTTCCATCGTTGATACACACATTTCTTATTCAGGGTTCACAAATTCTTACTTTTGCAGATAATAACGAGGGGATCCACTCGACAAGCAACTGTGTGATGGTTGAGTGAGGTTGAATTTGTAATTTATTTATGATTTAATTTTCTTTTTGGTAATAGGATCTGATTAGCCTTGTGGATGTAATTAGGTCTATATTAGAAATGATTTTTTTTTCTTTTTCTAATTTCTTTTAGAATATATTTTGCATAGCTCTTCATTAAAAACATTTACGATATTTGAATATACAGTTGAGTCAATGTCGTCGACCGGACCGTGAAACAACTTGAGGCAAAGGAGAAATAATGAGGTATTTTTCTTACCGTAATCTTGTTTTTATATAGATTCATGAATTGGTTGCAACATTAACACTTTTACCTGTGAATTCTTTTGTTAAATCCTTAAAAGAAACTTCCTATTCTAGAAAATAAAAAGGACGTAAAAATAAATTCAAGCAAAAGTAATTATTAGCGATTTAAAAAATTAATAAAAATGTTTTTTTAGTAAATACTAATTAAAATAGTTGTTTTTAGGGAGATTAAAGGGGGTGCATGCAATTAGGTTGAACGAACTTCACTTTAGCCAGATTTTTCTTTTTCTTTTTTCCCTCTAAATTTGAAGATGAAAATAACAAATTCAAAAAATTCATATCAATTTTAGGAGAAAAATAATCAAAACACTAAGATAGTAAAGTGGAAAACTGAATCATCGACATAAATCATTAATAATAAATTAATACTTTATTATTAAAATTTATTTAAGTATAATATTTTTTTGTTTGAAAGGAAAATAGTTTTTCGACAATCTTTTTGATTTAAGTCTGGTACTGTATAATATATTAATATCATCTACATGAATCATGTCATTCATGTCCTCTCTATCACACTCATATTTTAATATTATATGTTGACATACTATTTTATCTTGAAATTGTTATCAATTTAAAAGTATTATTTTCAGTGCAGAGTTGTTTTGATCTTGAGACTCAAATTATTTTCTGTTTAATCTATTATTGATTTTATAATTAAAATGAAAAAAAAATCGTTTCTAGAGTTTTGTAGTTTATTTAAAAAATAAAGAAAGAATATTGTGAGGATTAGGTTGAGTCACCCAAGCATGGTACCCCACTTTAGCTTTCTTTATTTCTTTAATATTCAAAAACTTTTTTTTCGAATAAAACAGCAATAATAAATTTCTCTTAAAAAAATGATAATAAATTAGCAACCAATAAGATCAGTTGCCGAAGGACAAGTACCCCTTACCTGTCACATGACAGCCAATGCGATGTTGCCACATGCGCCAAAGTCAAAATTAGCGTCTCAACACGTCGTTTATCATTTTGTTGTTTCGTGACGTGGCGAACTGTGAGTGGCTAAAGGGCGAGGCATTTGTCTAACAATTCGACACGTTTGGGGGTTTTGCTTTATCCGCTTCCGAGTCGTGTAAGGTAATAAATTTCTCGAGTGCTGGTATCTCGTTTTTTCTTTTCTTTTTTTTTCTCCTTTCCTCAAGCAACCTCTGCTTGCTCGCCACGTGGAGCATTTTGCACCGTGACCTTTTGAAAGAAAGGTTGTAGATATTTTTAGTTCCTATTTTGGTTAAAACAACGTTTTGAATTTTTTTTCTTTTTCGTTTAATATTATTTTGATTCATATGCTTCTAGTTTTATTCTATTTTTGAAAAATACAATAACTAAAATTAGACAATTAAAAGTGTAAGAACTATGGTTATATTTTAATTTTTTTATTTTCTTTTGTACCATGATGCTTTTGATGTTAAGGATTTGTACTCCGTCCTTTCTTAAAGATTTTAACTACCATAGTCCTATGCATAGGATTTTAAATTTTCAGGAGATATTAAAATTAACTATGACCTTGACAAGTTCTTTGAATTTTTACTATGAACCTTCAATATTATCAAACTACACCTAAATCATATCTAAATCTTGATAAGTAATATAATCTTTTTCTTTAAACTTCAATAACTATTACAATTTTTACTCTTGACTAGAAAAGTTAAACATTTTCAATTGCATTAGAATATAAAATATATGTTTAGTATGAAATTAATGACAATAGAAAAGGGAACTAAAATTTTAATTTCAAATTTGTTTAATTATCAATTTTGTATTTCAATAGACTTTTGTTCAAAACCTGAGAATTTGCGAAATGGGTGAGTTTTTAAACATTTTATTAGTTTTAAAAAATTGGTGGGTATTTGTAACAGAAATTAAACCTAAGCAGCGGCATATTGTTTTTTAAAAAATTGGAATTGAAAGTTTAGGTGAATATTGAAATAATATGCCAAGCTCTAGGTATATTTTGATTTTTTTTCTCCCTTAAATTCATTAGGAAAATAATAATTCTCATTAGCCTGAGATATTTGAGATAAATATTTGAATAGGTTAGACTTGGTTGGAAAAAATGGATGAAATTTAAAATTGATTAAGGTTACGGATGAATCTAAAAAAAATAAATAATAACACAAGCAGAGGTAAGTAGGTTATATTATTTTATAACGTTTTAGGTTTCATTTGGTAACCATTTCGTTTTTTATTCTTGGTTTTGAAAATTAAGCATTATTTCTTATAATGATTTGCAAAACTATAAAACAAAAACAAGTTTTTAAAAGCAAAATTCGTAAAACAAAATTATAAAGTACAATGGTTGAATTCCAGGGGTGTACATGGGTTGGGTTGAGGGTGTTTTTTGGACCAACCCGAAAATTTGGGTTGTTTGGGTTAGCAATCCAAATGACTCAAATAAAATCTCTAACACGTTGGGTTGGGTTGTTGAGTTATAACTTTTTTTTTTCATTTTAATTAAAAATATGTAAAATTATTTACGACATATGACTAATAATTAAAATCTCATAAAATTCAAATGTTAAATACCAAATATCTATGATATTTATTATAAACTTTAAACAATATCAAATATCATAACAATTTTAAAAGAAAAACATTAAAAATTCATAAATTAATCAATACAAAGTAATCAAACTTTAAACAAAGAGAAATGTGTGTGTATATATATATATATATATATTTATTTATTTATTTATGTAAAATTTCGGGTTGGGTTGTGTCAACCCAAAATTCGTTTGGTCAACCCGCAACCCAACCCAATCCAAGAAAAATAAAAAAAGTTTGACCCAATCCAACCCTTACATTTTGGGTTGGGTTGTTCGGGTTGTCGTGTCATTTGAATACCCCTAGAATTTTTAGCCAAATTTCAAAAACAAAACAAGCTTTTAAAAGTTACTTTTTTTTTCTCAAAATTTGGCTTTGCTTTTTAAATTATGGGTAAAAAGTAGATAACAAAGAAAGAAATTTGGAAGTGAAAATAATTTTTATAGGCTTAATTTTCAAAAACAAAAAACAAAAGACCAAATAGTTACAAGACCTTAACTTTTAATTTTTTATTTTAAAAATATTGTATTTGTTATGTTTTCTGATCCTCTCTTCAAGATACAATTAAATTTTTAGTAAAATTTTAAAAATAATAACAAAATTTTTAAAATTACTCCTTTGGTTTACAAAATTGGATTGCATAGTAGATACCAAAATAAAGAAACAGATCGGTAAAAGTGGAAGTAGTAGTTGTATACTTAAGTAAATAATCAAATAGTTATTAATAGGGTCTAAATTATTTATATTTTAAACATCAAATAAATGGCTATTTAACTCTAACTTTGTGTTTAAAAAATGGTCAGTTTCTTTTTCCAACAATATATAAGATAGGAAATTTGAACTTATGACATTTTAGTCTAGAGTTTAGATTTTATGTCGATTAAGTTATACTCATGTCGGCAAAATTTCAAGTTTTTGTCTACTTTCTTTTGTGCCTAATAGGTCCAAGACGATATATTTTAAAGTGTCTAATAGACTAGTGAAAATAAATTTTGTATTAAATAATGTTTCTATCATATTCAACATTTTTTAAGATTCACATTTCTATTGGACATAAAATTGAAATATATATTTAATAGGATGGTGAATATTTAAAAAAAGGTTGCGAGACGTATTAGATGCAAAATTCGTAGTTTAAAGATTTAAAAACTACTGTTAAACTTTGGGATTTAAACACAAAATTAAATTTTAGATGCTTCTTTTGTCCTTCTTAAAGTTAATGTTTAGAGTTGTTTTTATATATAACAAAATGAGTCAACTTATTTACAAATATAGCAAAATGACAAAAAAATAGTCCACAGTGATAAACATTAATAGGTACACGTTGATAAAAGTCTATTACTATCTGTCATTAATAGTAATCTATCATTGTTGTCTATCATTATTTATCACTATCTATCAGTTTGAAAAAACTTTTTGTTTTTTTTTTTTCTTTGTTATATCTGAAAATATTTCCAATGATTGCCATTTAAAACAATTACACCAAAATTTAAGGCTTTATTAACTATTTTGTGGAATTAAACTTGTTATTTAATAAAATAATGATAATAACATGAAGGAGAAGAAATAGCAACGCAACTACCCTTTTGCAGAAGTTGCTTTCAATTTATCAAATCATTCTTTTTCCCTGAACTAATACAGTTGAAAACTGTGTACTATGTGGGATTCTTATTAACTCAATTAGATACCAACTCAGCTCCTATGGATAAAAGCAATTTAATTATTTTATTCTCCACATTATAAAAACCATAACTTGATGTAGATTGTTTCTAATTTACTAAGAAAATTATGGCATTGATATATAACCCCAATTCTTAAGATATTGACATCATCCTTATTGGAATCTGATGTGTATGTGAAATGGAGACTAAAAAAGTGATTGTTTTTAGAATTTAAGGGGTTGCTAATCTTAAATGTAAGGAGGTATTTATTTATTTATTACATGAATAAAAATTAAAGAAGACAAAATCACACTAAATTTTAATATATTTAGAATTCATCATGTTTCCTGCGACTTTTACATGTTTCGTTATGAAGATGATGTTCGTGATAGAATATTATTCTCCCACATTATTAGATTATATTTTTAGGTTACGAAAACATTTTTGCTCTTTCAATTTTCGTAAAAACAATAGTTTAGTACCTTAGTTTTTGTTGGAACGATTTAGTCAATGTACTTTCGTACAACAATTTAGTTCTTATAGTTTAGTATATAATGATTTAGTATTTGTACTTTCAAATTAAATGTCTATTTTCATTATTTAGTGATTTAGATATTGTAGTTTATAAGAATATTAGGGATTTAATCAGTTTATTTATCTGCCTATGTAAGAAACTTTATTAAATCTTAATATTAATTTTTACGATAAGACTGAATTGTTAAAAAAATTTAAGTACAAGGATTACATTGTTTATACTAAACTTCATGGTTTAAATTTTGACAAAATTGAAAATACAAAAACTATATTGTTAAAAATGAAAGTTTGAAGACACAACTCCTATTTATAGGCATAAGATCCTTGAGCATAAATTCTAAGATCTAAACTATTCTAAATATTTTTATGAGGATTATTCCTATCTAAAGGAATTCTCTAAAATTCCTTGGAGTCAAAAGAAAGTCTAGATATTTTCTTTGATATATTTATTTACAATCTTCTTGATGAAACTAGAGATGTCTAATATTTATACTTAAGCTACTTATGTGGATGCTTTTCAAGAAGGTTCTAGAATTTTTAGTGTTGCCTTCTACTTTGACAAAGTGAGCATTGCTCAGCTGACATACGAGAGTGTTATTGACCACAAGATCTGTAGCTTGATTCTTCCTACTCCTATTGTCTTTAAAACAAAAATGTGCCTCTCGCCGATTTGTACTTACCTACCAACCTAGCATATTTTTCAACACCATTTCGGGTGTCGTAGCTCTAAAATTCTTACTCTTCACACATCTTTTACCCAATATTGTGGGGTGGGGATAGATTCCATGCTAAGAATTCTTAGCTTGGACTATTTTGGCCATAACTTCTACCTAGACTTGTATCAAGTCTTGGTGAGTGGGCAGAGCACAAAAATCGAATAAGTATAAAGAAGATAGAAAATTCTCTCTCCGTCTCTCTCATAGTCTCATGGCGTATTAAAGAGCTTAGCTAGGTTGTTGATAATGGATGACGAATAGGGCTTGATGTCAATAGTTAAAGTGTAGTGTAATCGTATATCTTTCATTTTCACAAGGGCCGTGCCCCTTCTTCTCTCCAATATTCTACGATCCAATTGTCAGCTCCTGAGAGAGAGAGAGAGTCCTGTTTTTATTTGTTTTAGGCGATTTTAGTTATGATAAATTCAGATCACTTATCCTGTTTTTGCTCTGAGGTAAGATTTCAGAAAACACAACCAATCTGAAACCTCAGAGTGGCAAACACCAACTTTATCCAAAACAAAAGTCAAAAGTGTGTGCTGGAGATGAAATGCAATTAAAAATTGCCACTTGAAAACATTTCCTCCCACTTCCATCTACAATGGCCCCCAAGGATTAGATCAGGTTTCATGGAGTAAAAGAGAGAGAGCCGTTGCCTCTTTTGGGCTTACATCTCTCTTGGTTTGCTGTCCATTTGTCTAGGATTAACCGGTGGAAAATGATAATGTTGCCCATCGATACCTCAAAACCATTCAGTTCATCTGAATGTTTTTGTGTTCCATGTCATTAATTTGGTTGTTTGTTTGGTTACTTTTCTTGTTCTTTTATGTTCATATGTTCTTTTCAGCATTCTACAGCTCTCTCGAACAACTTTTCTTTTATAAACTGTGGGCCTTGTTGAATGGCAAAAGTGGTATAAAGATTTATATATTGTGTTTGGTGAAGCGATAATCAGATATGGTTCAAGAAAGGACGTTTCTTATGGAAAAGTTGTGAAAGTCTAGAATTGTACGTATAGTTTGGAATTAGAATGAGCTTTTGATAAAGTTTGAGTTGAAACAAATTAATAAATTCTCTAGCTGTGTTGGACTTGGATTTCTTATAGCTCAAATACATGCACAAGACCAAACTAGGAATAGCTCAATTGGTAGAAATATATACTCTCGAGGAAGAAGTCAGAAGTTTGAACCTCTTTATGATGCTTTTTGAAATGCGATCAAATTCCCATGTTAACTTAATAAGTGGAAAATGATTGAGTATATAAGTGAGAGATAACATCCCTATTGATATGAGGCTTTTGGAATAAAACTAAAACCAAAACTATGAGAATTTAAAAGCAAACCGAATAATATCATACTATTTTAAAAGATATGTGATGGTCTGTTTTCTCTAACATTAATAAAGTATACATGAGATCAGGAGAAAATATATGGGAGTTTTAAAATTTTGGCACTGGAAGGATTTGTGGTGAGGAATTATTTAGGGGGGAAAAGAGAAGCCATTTGGAGCATAATGCTTCAATAAATATAACCAATTATTGAGACAAAAGATGAGCAATCATTCTGACCCAAATAGGACAACCAAGTCACGCTTTGGAAACTAGTCTAAAACCCATTTTATGAACCATATAAAAGCCCTATGAATTTGACTTTTATTTTTCGTAAATTATAATTAAATCTTTTAAAGCTTTAAAAATGTCAAATAAAACCATGTTGTTTTTTATTTTTCTTTAAAATTAATGAATTTATTAGGCATAAAATTGAATTGTAAATATTTATTAAAATATTAAAATTTTAACTTTGTATCTAATAGGCTTGTGAATTCCTAAAAATATCAATGAGTTAAAAGGACTTTTTATAACCAAATCCCTACATTCTCCAATGAAATTAAACGTAATTGAAAACTTGATGAGTTAATATGATCAAATTTTCCCTACATTCTCCAGTCTTATTCTTTTTTTATTTTTTATTTTTTTTTTTTTTTTT